>JAODAL010012537.1:0-67500 GCA_025379985.1 Phyllomedusa bahiana
GATGTGGAGGTGAAGGCTTGGGCTTATGGGATTTTGTGTCAGTTGGTGTCAAAAGAAACTGAAAGTCGGTAAGAGCGATTTTTTTTTTGTAGTCTACTTGCAGAACATGTGTTTTTACAGTGTGGATTCGTCCAAATTTTTAAAAATATTGATTTATCTGCTCTGAGTGCACACAGGTTTCTATGGTTACTTGATCGTATTTCTGCTGTCTGATTAGAGCAGAAAGCTGGAAGTGATGTCACCATGGTTGGAGAGTTCACTCCTGAGCAGACTCATTATCTCTAACAAGATTAGCTTTTGTTTACAGAAAAGCCATTGTTTTTCACTCTCCAGCCAGTATCTTTGTTTTGTAGATAACACTCCTGCCTTGACGGAAAGGCTATGTCTACACAGCATGGTAAAAATGGTGTAAAAAATCAAACAGGATTTTAAAAATCACTGTACTACGTTTTTCGTTGCTGGTTTGCACTAAAAACTGCCAGCCCCAAACATGGAGGCTATGGGAATCTGATGGGAATCCGTCAGAAGGTGGAACATGTCCTATCTTCCGCCAGACAATCAGCGGTTTAGAACTCCTCAGTAGAAAATCCGTGCTCTGTAGACTACAGCACGGATTTTTAGGGGGGGCTACACACACGGGTCCCTCGGATTTTTGTGTATTGTTAATATCGAAAACTGATGACGATTAATTGATATGTCATCGGTCAAGTCGATATCGGGAAATTTTTCAAGCATTTCCGATAGTCCTAATAGTTATCGCCGATCCCATTTAAAATCTATAGGAGAGGAACAAAAACCTTCTTCTTACACCAAACAGGGCTGGAGAAGCTGGATTAACATCCCCAACAGTAAACTGGTAGTGCTACTCTTAGGCAACAACCCTTTGGGGATAAAAGTACAGAAAAAAAGTCACAGACCCTTCACTTCCCTTCTTGTACCCCAGTTGACCCCTTAAAAATGCATCACCCAAATCAAAAAAGTGCCCGAAAGGGGTTTGATATAACCTCATTTTACTTGAAATGGAATGAATATCCTGTCTGGAACGCAGCAGAGCCCCAAACCTCATGACCCCGATTAAAAAGTGCCGAAAAAAGGGGGTTTTCAACCACCCTTTTAGTTTCCTGGACATAGGATATATCTGTCCTGGCCACCTAACCCAAACCTGCATGCCCCCCAGTTTTAAAAAAAATGCCCGAAAAAGGGTCTTTCAACCCCAATTTTTATTTTTCAGGGACATTGTTATCCTGTCCTGAGCGACAGCATGAGCCCCAAACCTCGCCCCAAAGTTTAAAAAAGTGCAAAAAAAGGAGCCCTTTTAACCACCATTTAGTTTACTGGACATTGATATACCTTCCGGGCCAAAGCAGGGCCCCAAACCTGCTGACCCCCAGATTTAAAAAAGTGCCGGAAATAGGAGTTTTTTAACACCTTTTTAGTTGAACGGACTTAACTATACCTGTTTGTACCGCATATGCCATTAACCTGTCTGACCCCAATTTAAAAAATGCGGGAAAAAAGGGTCTTTGAACCACCTTTTTAGTTGAAGGGCTTGACTATACCTTCCTGGGTCCCTAAATCTGGTAAAGTCTTCCTTACCTCCCTTGTAAAATTCGGGAAATTTGTATCAGCTATTTTGTACATGAAAGTTTTTTGTATTTAAATTTCGAAAACACATTCTTACAATAGGATGGAATCCCACCACGTCTTTTTTTTCTCTTTTTTTTTTGTTTTAAATGGGTTGTCTCACTACAGTAATTGCTAGCTATTATTAAGATCTTGCAAAAAACAAGTCTTTTGCAATAGGCCCCATTACCAGTGTCCACCTATTCCTTTTTCTGACAGCACCACAACCTTGACCACTCTTAAAATTGTGAAGAAAAAATGTCTTAAAACCAATTTTTTACAATGGCTGTAGTCTACTGCTTTCACAGAAAAATCCCCAAAAAATTCAAACATGACCCAGACCACTTTTGCAATTGTAAAAACAAATGTCTTTAGAAACCATTTTTTTTAGAATAGGACATGTATCTAGCGATTTCACGAAAAAATCCCCCAAAAATTCAAAACATGACCCTGACCATTTTGACAATTGTGAAGAAAAATGTCTTTTAGAACAACATTTTTTAGAATAACCGTTTTGCTGCATTTAAAAGCAACATGACCCCAAAAAAGTAAAAAATGATTTCTCACCACTTTTAAAATTTTGTGAGGGAAAAAACCCCCTTAAACCACATTATTTTCCAAAGGGGACCAGATTAAGCTGTATCCCAAAAACACCATGCACCAAAAAATTAAAAAATACTTCTCTGCACTGTTAAAAATTGTGAGGGGAAATGCCACTTAGAAGCCACATTCTGTTCCAAAGGCCATGTTTTTAAAGCTGTATCCACAACACCATGCCCCCAAAAAATTAAAAAATGATTTCCAGCCACCTTTAAAAAATTGCAAGGGAAAATCCCCTTAGAACCACATTTCTATTAAAAAGGACCATAATTATAGCTGTTTCTCAAAGCACCAGCCCCCAAAAACCCAATGACAAGCGAAAAATTCTAAAAAAAAGTGAGTAAATGGAATACGGTTTTGTAATAAACCTGGGTTTTTTAAAAGTCTCCACACCGCAAAACCCAAAATATTTTTTGGGGGAATGGAAAAAAAATTGCAGTAAGAAATGACATTTTAAAAAAAGTTTTTAAAAGAGGACCTTTTCTTTTGAAGAGGAATGTAAGTAGCCCGGAACAATGGGTGACCTGGGAAATTTGGGGGCCCACAACATATCAGGATCCATGCTGTTTCATCTTATGAATTCAACCATCCACTTACTGTGGAAAGCCCGGTGCGTTTGTCTGTAATGCTCCAGCTGTGCTGAAGGTCCCTCAATAACCGGCTGCTGGGCAGGACAACACCTTTATGGCGGGGCGAGCGAGCTCGGGCCATTATCCATTTTGGATACCCCAGAAGGCAATTGGGTTTTGGGGAACACATGCAAAACAGGGTTTTGAGACGCAATAGTCATGACCATGATCTTAAGCTGGTCTCTGTTGTTGTATGTGTCCCCTGCATTGCATGCTTTGGGTGAGGTGGTAAAAAAGATTGCCAGGGGGTCCCCTTCTTCGCCCCCTTGCCTGTGCTGCTGCTGCCGTACGATATTTGACATCAAATGCTGTGAGTGGGGACGTTTTTCCCACATGACATTTGAAGAACGTGAAGCAGACCAAAATTTCCCCATTGATCAATCAGAAGGCTCCTTTCCTGCTTTTTACTTCAAATTTGGGGGGGTGGAAGGAAAGTGCGATTTTGTTTTTACCGGGGATCCGGGGGGTTTTCCCCCCGAAAACTGTTGTTCATTTGAGGCCTTAATGCGGGGATCATTTTGGGAGGAAAGGAGACCAAAGCACTCTGTGAGAAGGGACCTTGTTTTTCCAAGCTTCGGGGTAAAGGGGGAAAGCAAACTGATCTTCCCCCTTTTCCCCCTCCACCTAAAATTCCCCCAACCTTTTTCCAAGGCGGGGACGGGTAATGTCGGTGCCCGGGAAACCTCCTCCTCCGCTGCCCCGGCACAGCTTCAACACACCCGACTTGCCTGGTATGCACCCTGATGCGCCATTGCAACCCTGGACCCGAACCACTCCCTAATGAAGACCGTAAAAGTGAAACTGTGGGGCCTTGTGGTTTCGTTGGAGGAAAGGCTCTGTGCCCACATCTGTGTCCTTCCTCCTCCGTCGCGGGGGGGATGATGTTTCAGAGTTTTTCCAACATCGTTCCGAACTAAGATCCCCACAATGCTATGCTGACAAGGGCATTGTCCGCACTGCCATTTTGGGGGCTTTTTCAAAACGGGCAAGGTGGGCAGGCCTTTCACCCCCTCCACTCCGGTGGCTCAACCCCCCCAGGTCCGCCCCGCTGCTGTCAGGCCATGGCACTTCGTATGGTAAGGGGTTTTCGCTACTGCCACAATCGCTGGAGCATGTGGAGGGGGGAAATTCCAGCGGTTGCCAGCAACAAGGAACAGTTGGCGGGGGGGCCGAGCTATGCCCCACGCTTGGGCAGGACGAAGCGGGGTGCGAACGGCGGAAGTGCAACTGACCTCGAGCCTTCCTCACGGGAGTCCAGCCCCGGGAGCGCTTTGGGAAATTTTCTGGACGACGGGGTTATGACAGGGTCCAGGCAAGGGATTGCTCCAGCCTACCGATTTTAAAGGGGGGCCAAAGCAATTCAAACGTTATCGCACACCACCTTGCCGGCACAAGGTTCTTGCCCCCCAGCCACGCATTTCCCATTGCGGAAGCCGTCCACGCTCCTGCCCTGGTTGGGGCGGTCTCCAAACAGATTAATTTCAACAGGCCGGGTTTTTTGGGGCCGTGATGCCACCAGAGGCCCTTTGGGGGAAAGAGCCCTGCACCATCCCTGGGTTTTGAAAGCGGCCCCCCCCCCCCCAAAAGCCTGAAGCCCCGTCCCCCCCCAAAGAATCCACCCAGCCCCCCAATAGCGTCACGAGATTACGCCTTTGGGCCTTTTGTTATAGCCCATGTGTCGGGGGGTCAGATGATTTTTCCCGGACACAGATCGACAACCGGCTTGAAATTTTAGATACAGGGGCGGGCCAGGCAGGGGGTTTTTTCTGGCAAAAAAAATGCCTGCTGGGCATCGGTATTGGGGCGGGAAAGGGCATATTGGGGAACCCCATCTTTCCAAAAGGGGAAAGGCAATTTTCCAAGGCAAAAAGCCGGCAATCCCAACTTTCAGGCTTTTGTTTGGGGAGGGTTTTTTTTAAAGTGTTTTTTTTCTGCCCCAAACCTGGAAGAAAGAAGGCTGCTGCTAACTGGCCGCGTACGGGGGAGGTCGTCAAACTGGTGGAAGGAGAAGGTTAGGTGGGTCTCGGGTGGTGTGGTGGTCTCGGGTGCGGGGAGGCTGAAGTGGGGGGTGATCCCTGTTTTGACACTGAGAGACATGGGGAGCTAGGAACCTTGGGGGTGGCGGAGGAGGAGGAGGCGGAGACAAGGGGGGACAGTGGTTGGAACCCGCACGGGGTGGCCGTTTTTTGGGCAAGTGCCTCCATTTTAACCATCATTCGTTGCATGTGACAGACATGTTGGTGGGGGTTTAACCCTAAGATTCTGCCTCTACTGATGCGTTATGGCAAAAAGGGGATATGACATCGCTGGGGGAATCAAGGGTTGCTCAATGAAGGGCCGGCTTGAGAGCCCGGACCCCTTTTTTACGGCGATAAGCAGGAGCGGGGTTCCCCGACTTGGGGGCGGAATCTTTTCAGCGGACTTGGCGACAGCCCCCCCTTTCCCCTTTTTGTGGCGGGACCCGTATTGAACACCCCACTTTCCTCCTCGCCCTGATGAACGCTCGCAAGAAATTCTGCTGAAAAGACCCCTTGGATCCCAAGTCGTCATCAACATCATCAAAACAGGGACTTGGTCGCCTGGGGATTCTGCTCCCGGAGCTGGGGGTAAAACAAAAGGCACTGCAAGGCTTGCCGACCACCCGGAAATTTTTTCCGATTGACCCGGCCCCCCTTTCCCCCTTGATGGCATCAGTAACTGGGCGTCAAGCAGACAAAATCAAAATCTTTGGGCCCTTGATCTTTGGAAAAGCCCTTTTGACCCCAACCGCATTTTTTCATCAAAGGTCTTCAGAAAAAAGGTTTTTTCCCCAGTGGTGGGGACACGAGTTACATTTGGGGTGCCCTTTGCTTCTATTTGGGCGGTGCTGATGAGCTGATGACGACATTATGGCCGTGACGGGGGGGAAGAGGAGGTAAACTGGATGCGGTTCATTAACCACTGAAGGACAGATTGCGATGCTGCGTTACTGGGAAATTTACAGGCCCCGACCCGGAGACAGCCCCGACGGTCCGCAAAACCCCCGATCCGCTGGTATGCGGGTTTTTTGCCAGCACTGGGAAGGGCACCTTACTCGTACTCTACCTCCCGCCTACCCCCCCCTTTTCTCGCTACCACCTGCATTCGCTCCATGTTCACAAAAATAAAAAATTTTAGAAAGGTATGGAAGGTTTTGGAAAATCTCTTATTAAAAGACGGGAAATCACAGCTTTTCTCAAATCCCTCTATTTTTCCCCAGCCAAAAGGTTAGAAATGAAAAAATTTCTTGCGAATTCCCTTTAAAATTTTTTGGGGGTAAGAAACGTAAACAAAATCAACAGTTTTTCCTTCATCCCCGGGATTTAAATGCCCCGTAGGACTAGGAAATGAATTTTTTAAAAAATAACATACAAGGCGCACTGCGCAAAACTGAGATTTAACGGCCCCAAAAAAACTATTCAGAATTAATGGATGAAAAATTGTTTTTTTTGCAGCAAGACAAACGGAAAAGTTGCTAAAAATTTGTCTATCGAAATTTTCGTACAAGTGGATTTGAAAAAACAGGGCCCCACCACTGCAAACAGATTTTTTAAAAACATTCGGATAACAAAAAGAATTTTTTGCACCTAATACACCCGCGGGGACTACAAAATTGCTGTATTCAAATTTAAGTGCAAGGTGCCTCAAAGAACAAGCGGGCTCGCGAAAGTGAAAAAAAACCCTTCTGAAAAGTATACAAAAATATAAGGTTTTTTTTTCACCTATCAAATACACCCGGGGGTGACTACAAAATTTCTGTACAAATTTAAGTCAAGGGGTCTCTATGAAAAAAGCTGGCTGCGCCCAAAGTGAAAAAAAAACTTCTGAATGTTTAAAGATAATATAAGGGATTTTTTGACCCTTTAATACAATGGGGGTGGGCTACAAAATTTCTGATTCAAATTTAAGTGCAGGTGCCTCAATGAACAAACGGACTGGCCAAATTAAAAAAAACCTATTGAAATGTATAGGTAATATAAGGGAATTTTTGCACCTATCAATAAATGGTGGTGACTACAAAAAAAGCTGTATTCACATTTTAAATGCAAGGGGCCCAAAGAACAAAGCTGGCGCGCCAAAATGAAAAAAAACCCCATCAAATGTATATGGATAACATAAGGTTTTTTTTCCCTTTAATACAACGGCGGTGACTACAAAAATTCTGTATTAAAATTTAAGTGAAAGGTGCCTAAAAGAACAAAACTGGGGATGCGCCCAAAATGAAAAAAAAAACCTTTCTGAATTTTATGGGTAAATAAGGTATTTTTTGCACCTATCAATACCCGGCGGTGACTCAAAATTGTGATTCAAAATTTAAGTGCAAGGTGCCTCAATGAACAAAGGGCTGGGCGCGCCAAAGGAAAAAAAAACCTATCTGAAAAGTATACGGTAAAAAAGTTAGTTTTTGCACCTAAACAAATACACCTGCGTTAAAGAAAAGTCTGATCCAATATAAATTCGGCTGCACAAAATACAATAATATTTCAACAGAAAACTGTTTTTAAAAAAAACCCCTTCCAATGCAGGGGTCTAAAAAAAGTCTGGCTCAAAATTTCCACCTCCTTTAAAGAGCCTTCTGCTGTGTTCGCCCGCAGTCCCCGGCCCCCCGCCCTCCCCACACTGACGCGGAAAGCTCCTTTTAAAAATTTAACCTAAATTACAAAATCTGCAAAAACTCTAATTTCCCAAGTTTAATGTTCACAGCTAAAAGCTGCTGTTTGTGAACAAAAGAACATTTGCTGAGTGTTTTGACAAGACCGAGCACACTCCCTCTTAGAGACACAAACACACTGAGGCTGAACAGCAAGGGCTGCCTATGAAAACCAGGGCTTGTGATTTTTCCACCAATCGCAACCAAAACATCCCACATGACGTCGCCACCAGTCACCCTGCTCTATTCGTAAGCTGATTTTTTCTGGCCGCCAAAATTACAGGGAAACGCTTAAAATGGCCGATATTAAAATTATGCGCAATTTTCAACCCAAATTATCGCGTGATCGAAAAAATCCATCACCATAAAAAACCGGCCGATTCAACTTGTCGATAATAATCGCTCAAACAATATCGAATCTACTGAAAATCAACCAAAAAACCCGTCTTTGTAGACAAAACCTAAAGGGAAACTAGAACAGAGAAGCTAAATAAAATTTCTCTATAGACCCACCCAAAGCCTGAGGAGACAGAGTGAGGTAAGGCTATGTCACACGGATAGCAAAACAAACACGATTCTAAAACCATCAAAAATACATCGTTTAGGCACCCAAGATATTAAAAGAAAAAAAATGACCCTTCTACCCCAGGGTTTATTTTTCTCTGCTCTTTCTGCCCCGGGGTATTATAAACATTTGTACATCACCGGGCCTTTGATTTTTTTAAACATTTCCCAGCACTCAAATTTTAGGGTGATGGCAAAAAACGAGAACCGGGCCCGATTTTTTGCGCCCAAAAATGACAAAAACCGCGGTCATGCAGAGACGAAAACCTTTTACTTTTCAATGGTTTTTTTCCATGCCCCTGGAGACATACCTAAAAAATGCCCGGGTTTTTCCCTTTGGGAAAAAAATCTTTCTTGGGGGAGGAAAAACCAAAAATTGGTCGGTTGTGAGGGTTTACTTCCCTTAACCCCACTGATGTTTTGCATAACTAAGGTTTATGGGGAAAAGAGCTAGGAGCTCCACATGCACCCCTATTGGATGAGTTTCTTCCGCAGTTCACAGTAGCTCGCAGGAGCCTAGCAAAGTGAAAGGGGTTGGGCAAAACCAGTTAATTCAACTACAGACAGCTGTTTTGGGGTATTTGCCCCTAGTCAGTGCAGTGTAGAACTTACTGGTTGGCTGGGTGAGAGGCAAAAGTGGCTTCGAAAGGGGAAAAGTCTCTCCTTGAGGAGAGGAACCAATAAATTGGTCAGTGTGATGGTTTACGTGCCATTCAGACCTCACTGACTGTTTTGCATAAAGCAAAGGCTTATGGGAAAATAGCTGAGGAGCTCCACAGCGCACTCTATTGGATATAGTTATCTATCCTCAGTTCACATGTAGCTCGCAGGAGCCTAGCAACCGACCAATTTATTGGTTCCTCTCCTCAAGCAGAGATCTTTCCCCTTTTGACGCCACTCTTGCCTCTCATCCAGCCAACCGGTAAGTTCTACACTGCAGTGACGAGGGGCAAATACCCCGAAACAGCTGTCTGTAGTTGAACTTAACTGGTTTGGCTCAAATCCCTTTCACATTGCGAGGCTCCTGCGAGCTATATGTGAACTGAGGATAACTACATCCAATAGAGTGCGCTGTGGAGCTCCTTAACTTGTTTCCCATAAGCCTTTGGTTTTTCATTAGTGAGAGGCACCATGTAGATGGGTGGAGACATATTGCCTTGAATGCTTCACGAAAATTAACATTTTCTAAAAGGTTCATGGGAAAATAGCTGAGATACTGCAGCACCCTGTATTGGATATAGCATTCACTGAGACCTGCAATGTGAAAGAGATTAATAGAGCCAGTTAGTTCATCTGCAGACAGCTGTTTCGGTGCGGAGAGGGTAGAACACTGGCTAGTTAGGTAAAAAGAAATCAGTGTAGCTCAAAAGTGGTAAGGTTTCTCAATTGGGAGTGCGTCTGCCTTGAACGCTTCACTGAAATTTAAATATTCTCAAAGGCTTATGGAAAACATTAGTGGGATTACCAAGTTTATGAATTTATCACAGTGGCTCAGGCTGCTTGATGAACTTGGCACATGTTTAGACTTGCCTGACTTTTTATACCATCTATTAGTTTGTTTACTTTGCATTAAATTCTACAAATTCTGCATTTTGATATATTTTAACCTTGTCTCTTATCACAATGCCCTATTCATTATCAAGTAAGGCTTAAAAACTGCTCAAAACACCTAATAAATAACAACAAGACGCTCTGAAATGCACCAAAATGACTTACTGTACAACAGGTTCTAGGTACAAACACTTAAGTAAATTGTATATAGTCATTTAATCCATAGTTCATTCTTTTGGTTCAATTTGTAAATTTCTTACATTTTCTTTCAGCCAGAAGGTGTTCTTGTTGCACAACTTGTAAAATCAGTGACATTGGAACCACAGGTCAAAGGAAAAAGTGAGCCCATTTTTTTTTTTTTCATTATGAATGATCCCTCTTCTATTGTTCGAAAGTCAGGAAGAACATGGAAGTGGAGTATTCATGACCGTATGACCAGACTACGCATATGGCTTGTTTCTTACCACAGAGATGTTTAGGTCTTCACAAGAGCTTAGAATATAAAGGAAAGTCCAGCAACGTCAATAAAATGTGAATATTTATTCAGAATTTATTAAAACATAGGCACCACAGGTCCAAAAAAGACACCTAGGCATTTCGGATGTTAAAACATCCTTTAAGGATTAAGGATGTTTTAAAATCCAAAATGCGTCAGCAAATGCATGTATGTTTTGGAACAATGATGGAATATTAATTCAGAATTTATAAAAAAAAAAAAATAGGCACTATAGGTCCAAAAGATACATGCATTCCCTTACGCATTTCGGATGTTAAAACATCCTTTAAGGATTAAGGATGTTTTAACAGCCAAAACATGTCAGCAAATACATGTATATTCTGGACCTATTCAGAATTTATAAAAAAAATAGGCACCATAAGTCCAAAAGATTTATGAGTTCACATACGCGTTTCGGATGTTAAAACATCCTTTAAGGATTAAGGATGTTTAACATCCGAAACACGTCAGAAAATGCATATATCTTTTAGACTTATGATGCCTATTTTTTTTAATAAATTCTGAATAACTATTTCATCATTATTTACTGCTGTCTACTGCTACTGTTACCTTTATAACAAACCACTACCTTAAAGTGTTGTGTACCAGTAGCAAAATAAAACCTCATAATTGACTGTTGTGTACTGCCAGTAAAAACTACCACAGTGGATTGCTATATACTACTAGAAAAATCTACATTAATTAACTGCTATGTACCACTACCAAAATACACCATAATTTACGTGTGTGTGCACCACTAGAAAATTCCATTGTAAATGATTGCTCTGCACCACTACCACAATGCACCAGAATTTACTGCTGTGTACAACTAGCAATCCAACACCTGTCCACACTTATACAGTACCTGCTGTTGTACCACTAGCAAAATCCATCACAATTTACTGCTGTACATTTGTCAGAAATTACTTAGGCACCAGAACTTCAAAAAGCACATGCAACAGACCGGACTCCGGTCTCTTGCATGTGCTTTTTGCACACCGATGCACTTTCAGAAGACCCACACTTCTAAGAAGTTTTAGAACTTTAGCTGTCATATACTTTTATGATTTTTCACATGTGGAGTAAGGATGAGGAAGGAAGTTGTTGTATTGTAAGGAGAGGAGAAAAATTATGCCAGAATTGGCTATAATTGCTGGGCAGCCAAATATTGCTCATTTAGTAAACATAAGAGCAATATTTAAGAAATTGCATAAAAAAAACCTTGTTCCTCATAGCAACTAATCAAAAATCAGCATTAGTTGTAGTGCTTTTTTTAAACTGATAGCAGCATTGTCAGGGCCACCATAAAGGGGTTTTGTCACTACAATGATTAGCTTTCAACCTGTAGGGACGGGTAATTAAAGACTTTTTCTATTGATGTTGCCATGGTCAGGAGGTAAGAGAAATTTTATCTGCTCAGAGTGTACACAAGTGTCTCTAGGTTACCGTCTATATCTCCCTTCCTGCTAAGACAGAGAGCAGTGAGTGACATCACCATGGTCAGACAGAGCAGATACTTTTGGCGACATGTATGAATCCTGGCGTTGATAGACCAGTTCGCTTTAAGGTATTGTAGACTGCGCCAGAATGTATGACCCTGTTCTTCTGCAGTTCATACATACAGGCGCAGTGTAGAGCCAATACCACAAGTCTCGCTCAGGCACCACCTTTACCCCCGGTCTGTATCTTTTGCGGTCATACAACAGGGCAGTGGGAGAGCCAATACCACAAGTCTGGCTAGGCCCACCTTTACCGGTCTGGCTGTTCTTTTGCAGGTCATACTTTCAGGGCTGTAGAGCAATTTCCACAAAATCTGGCTCAGGCACCCTTTACCCGGTCGTTCTTTTGCAGGTCATACATCAGGCGTGTAGAGGGCCCAAACCACAAGTCTGGCTCAGGCACCACCTTTACCCTGTCTGGTTCTCTGAGGTCATAATACAGGCTTGAGCAATACACAAGTCTGGCTCAGCACCACCTTTACCTGTCCCGGCGTTCTTCTGCAGGTATACATACAGGCAGTGTAGAGACAATACCACAATCTGCTCAGGCACACTTTTTACCCTGGTCTGTCCCTTTTACGTCATACATACAGGCAGTGTAGAGCAATACACAAGTCGGCTCAGCACCCCTTTCCCTGGTCTGGCTGTTCTTCTGCGTCATACTAGGGCAGTGTAAGCCATACCCAAGTCTGGCTCAGGACCACCTTTACCCTGTCTGTTCTTCTGCGGTCATTCATACAGGACAGTGTAGAGCCAATACCACAAGTCTGGCTCAGGCACCCTTTACCCTGGTTTCTTTTTCTGCAGGTCTACATACAGGGCAGTGTAAGCCAATACCACAAGTCTGGCTCAGGCACCACCCTTACCTGTCTTTTTTCTTCTGCAGGTCATACATACAGGCATTGTAGACAATTTCCACAAGTCTGGGTCAGGCACACCTTTTTTACCCTGGTCTGGCTGTTCTCTTCAGGTCATACATACAGGGCGTGTAGAGCCAATACCACAAGTTGGCTCAGGCACCACCTTTACCCTGGTCTGCTGTTCTTCTGCAGGTCATACATACAGGGCAGTGTAGAGCCAATACCACAAGTCTGGCTCAGGCAAACCCCCTTTACCCTGGTCTGCTGTTCTTCTGCAGGTCATACAAAACAGGGCAGTGTAGAGCCAATACCACAAGTCTGGCTCGGCACCACCTTTACACTGGTCTGGCTTCTTTCTGCAGGTCATACAACAGGGCGTGTAAAGCCATACCACAAGTCTGGCCAGCACCACCTTTTTCCTGGCCTGTTCTTCTGCATGTCAAAACTACAGGTCATGTAAACCAAACCCCAAGTCTGGCTCAGGCACCACCTTTTCCTGGTCTCTCTTCTGCAGGTCATACAACAGGGCAGTGTAAAACCAATACCACAAGTCTGGCTCAGGCACCCAAATTTACCCTGTTCTCTTTTGCAGGTCATACATACAGGGCGTGTAGAGCCATACCACAAGTCTGGTCAGGCACCACCATTTACCCGGTCAGTTCTTCTGCAGGTCTTTCTACAGGGCAGTGTAGAGCCAATACCACAAGTCTGGCTCAGGGCACCACCTTACCTGGTCTGGAGTTCTAACTGTTCGCGCCAAAGTTTTAGTCTCAAAGAATCATAAATGTGTCTACTTCTACGAATGTGGTGCGACGAACCCAGAACATCCCAAAAGTTTGCAGTGCGCCTGTTCATATAGCTATAGAACTGGTCTACAACAGCTTTTGAGGTCAGAATTCTGGCGCAGCCCATTCATACATGTCACCCTTTATCTCTAACAAGATTAGATTGTTTACTTTTGAAACGCAATTGTTTCCAATCTTGGGAGTTTACTTTAAGATATTCGTGCAGCAAATCACTGACTTAAGCACATGTTTTCCACTCTTTGGAGCTTTTTGTGTATAAGATTGGGTCCACTAATACTGTATGTCTGTTTAATGTCTCACCAAGCTATAGAGGAGCTAAATATGCTAATCACTGCTATAGAACACCACAGCCTGACCAGAGTGTTTGTCAATGCCCCGTGGAGTTTAAACAACACAATGAGAAAAACTGTGTTTGTATACCAGGACCCATTTCCATTTTCAACTAAGTTTCCACCTAGATGCAGACACAGTTGAGAAAGGGGGAGAGGAGAGAAGGGGTGTTGCAGGTAAAGTGCATTTGTTTACTATGATTTTATGCAAATGGTGACAAAACTACAGAGAACACTTCAGTGTTGAAGTAATTAAAGTAGTGTTGAAGTAATTAGCCCTTGCAGAACTTTTTCATATAACTATGATGTCAGCAGAGGTCGTGCACATCTAATTACACTATACTGAATGCAGGGATCTTTGTCTGTAGTAAAAGGGAATGGGTGGGAGTTGAAGTCTGTGAGGATGGGAGACTGAAGATTAGAATTAGAGAAAAAGGAAAGGCACAGCAGCATTTCCTTGAAAAGAGGGGGGGAAAAAAACAGCAACCTCCATGTGAGGAAAAAGGGATAAGCACATCTCCATGTGAGAAAGGAGGGGGATGAGCAGCAGTCTCCATGTGAGAGAGAGAAAGGGGATAGAGCAGCAGTCTTCATGTGAGAGAGAGAAAGGGGATAAAGCAGCAGTCTTCATGTGAGAGAGAGAAAGGGGATAGAGCAGAA
Organism: Phyllomedusa bahiana; assembly: GCA_025379985.1. Classification (NCBI taxonomy): domain Eukaryota; kingdom Metazoa; phylum Chordata; class Amphibia; order Anura; family Hylidae; genus Phyllomedusa; species Phyllomedusa bahiana. The sequence goes on from JAODAL010012537.1 coordinate 14,287, forward strand.
GTTAGCAGGTGAGAAGAGAGGTGGATAGAACAGCAGTCTCCATGGGAGAAAGGGGGGGGAGAAACACATCTCCATGTAGAGAGAAAAGGGGATAGAGCACATCTCCAGTGGAGTAAGGGGGATAAAGCACAGTCCCATTTGAGAAAGAAAGGGGAAGAGCAGCGTCCCCCATGGAGAAGGGGGGGGTGAGCAGCTTCTCCATGTGAAAAGAAGGGGAAAGCAGAGCTCCAGTGAAAAAGAGGGGGATAGAACAGCAGTCTCCATGTGAGAGAGGAGGGGGATGAGCAGCAGTCTCTATGTCAGAGAGGAGGGGGATGAAGTAGCAGTCTCCATTTGAGGGAGGAGGGGATAGAGCAGCAGTCTCCATAGAGAAGAAGGGGGGAAAAAGCAGGAATCCTATTAGGAGGGGGGGGATAGAGCAGCATCTCCATATAGAAAAGGGGGGAAAGAAAGGGAAACTCTATGTGGGAGAGAAAGGGGAATTTAAACACACTCCATGTGAGAGTAGAGGGGGATAAAGAACTCCATGTGAAAAGAAGGGATAACAGCAGCCCCCATGTGAGAGAGGAGGGGAAGCAGCATCCCTGTGAGAGTAGAGGGGGGTAAAACAGCATCCCCCATGTGGAAAAAGGACGGGATGAGCAGCAGTGTCGATGTCAGAGAGGAGGGGGATGAAGTAGCAGTCTCCATGTGAGGGAGGAGGGGATAGAGCAGCAGTCTCCATATGAGAGAGGAAGGGGAAAGAGCAGGAATCTCTATGTGAGAGAGGAGGGGGATAGAGCAGCAGTCTCCATATGAGAGAGGAAGGGGACAGAACAGGAATCTCTATGTGAGAGAGGAGGGGGATAAAGCAACAGTCTCCATGTGAGAGAGAGGAGGGGATAGAGCAGAAGTCTCCATGTGAAAGAGAAGGGAGAAAGAGCAGGAGTTTCCATGTGAGGGGGAAAAATGAGAAGCGATCCATTTATGGAACTACCTCCCACCTTTTTGTATCTCCCAACCAATTTTTTATTCTCAAATTAGCACAAAATTGTCCAAGTATAGACTTTACTGGTCCAAATTGTAAGAGAGGAGAGGCTACAACAGCAGTGAGGGGGATAGAAGACGTCTCTATGTGACAGAGGAGGGCGATAGCGCACCACTCTTCATGTGACAGAGGAGGGGGATAGAGTAGCAGTCTCTGTGAGCAAGGAGAGGAGACGCAGGTCTTATGTTAAAAGGGAGGGCTACAACAGGAATTTCAATATGAGAGAGGAGAAGGCTATAACAAGAGTCTCGAAACGAGAAAGGAGAATGCTACAGCAAGAGTCTTTAAAGGAGTTGTCTCGCTACAAAGAATAGCTTTCAAATTGTAGGGAACACAAAATAAAGACATTTTCCAAATATATTGCTTTGTTCATCTGTTTTCCTTAAAGTACAAGTGAATTTATGACCCCCCTGGCTTTTTTCATTCCCTCAGTAACTGACCTGTGTACATCTTCCCCCCTGCTGTTTTTGTTTTTTATTGATGCAAGAGTTAAGCACACCAGTCCAGGCAGCCCCTGTGGAGCACAGTAAAAAGCTTGATTTTCTCAAGAACAGCACTGTAAATTTAGGGCTTTTGTTTTAGGGAAGATAAAGCCTTTTGTGAGCAGTTTCAGAAGCTTCTGATAATCTGACTAATTTGCACGAAAACCAGGTTGTTTCAACAGGGCTTATCAAATAGTCATTTTGAACCAGGGGGAAATGACAGAGTATTTCATTCAGCAGCCTATGAACTCTGTAGGGGAAAACTTTAAGTCACAAAGAAGATTAAGGAGTGGCACCATTTTATGGAAGAAGCACACCATCCAATTACAGTCTACACTGATCACCAGTCTTCACCAGAACTTATATTCCCCCCAAACTGTGGCAAGAAAATACAGTTTCTCTCACATAAAACACGGCCTCATACAGCTGGGTCACTACACTTATATGACCATTATAACTGCTGATCTGCAAAAGGGCAAAACTAGGCAAATGTTAAACAATTTCAAGTCTGGTCTTAAGGGTAAAATTTCCCTTTAGTTCATTGCTTAGTTCTCAGTATATGAGTACAGTATTACTTATAAATAGCATAAAAATACCCTTTGAGTACGAGACTTTCCTCCAATAAGGGTGTTCAGATAAAAACCCGTTCCCCCGAGAGAATCATTGAAACCCAGGGCGACATTGAAAAAACATGACAAACCAAGGGGTAAAATTCTCTTGATTATTTCATTTATGCCAAAGTCATGCCATCTTCACATGTGATCACATTTTGCCCCAGAAATTTGCCCCCGGGAGTCAATAGCAAACTCTTATCAATCAACTTAAAAGCCTTAAAAAACCCGCTTAACGACTTTTTTGGACTTTCCAACACAGAAAGTTAATGCCCCCTGAGTATGATAATTTTATTTTTAATTTTTATTATATTATTTTTATTTTATTTATTTTTATTTTTGACCCCCTTTGGGTTCCAGACGCTTAAATTCAGGTTTCATAATAATATAATCAAACAAGTACAAAGGTGAAAAATTTAATAACTAACAATGTACAAAGGAGGGGGTCCGCCCTGAGGGGTTACACTCTAAAAGGAAGGTGGGAAAAAGAAGGTGAGGGGGAGACATGGTTGGGGGTGTTTCAGCAGGGGTTTTTTTGGTTTAGGATCCCCGAAGAGATGGGTTTTTAGGTTGCTTTTTAGGGTGGGGAGAGTGGGGGAGATCTGATGTGTTGGGGCAGTGAGTCCAGAGTGTGGGGGAAGAAAGGGGGAAGTTTGGAGACGGTTTTGTGAGGGGCTGATAAAGGGGGAACAGAGAAAAGGTCCTGTGAGGGGGAGATTGCGTGAGGGGGGATATCTGGAGATTAAGGAGAATTTTTATGGGGGGGGGGGTTATGAAGAGCCTTTTAGGGCAGGGTTAGTAGCTTGAACGGATTTGCTGGGGAATGGGCAGCCCGTGAAGGGTTGGCAGAGGGGGGAGGCAGAGGGGTAGCAGGAGAAGGTGGGTAAGAAAGGGAGCAATTAAGGATGGATTGGGGGGGAGTGAGGGTGCTAGCGGAGGCCACAGAGAAGGGTGTTTCATAGTCTAGGCGGGAAAGACGGGGGTGGACCCGCATTTTTTTGCTTTCGAAGTTAAGGAACGGCGGATTTGGGAGAATTTTTCGGTGGAGGGGGCAGCAGAGGGGAGGTTTGGGTTGCAGTTTTAAGGACAGATTGGAGCAAGGGTTTATCCCAAAACAGCGGGCTTTGGATGGTGAAGGAGTGTGCCATTGACTGTATAGAGAGATCAGGTGGAGGGGTGGAGTGGGATGGGGAAAGATGATATATAGTTTTTTGTTCCCAGTGGGTAAATTGTATTTATAGTCCCCCAGTAGGTGTTAGGCAGGTTAAGGTCCCCCCGCAGGTAAATAGGCAACTATATCCCCCATAATTACAGGCAGGTTATAGGTTTTCCAGCGGGTATATGGGAGTTATAGGTCACCCAGCGGGTATATAGGTAGGTTTGGGCCCCCAGGGGAAAATAGAGGTTATAGGTCCCCTATGGGTTTATAACAGGTTATGGGTTTCCCCCCAGGTAAAAGGGCGGGTTATAGGCCCTTCAGCGGGTTTTAGAGGTTATGTCCCCAGTAGGTATATAGGGGGTTAAACCCTCCAGTGGGAAATTTTTGCGTTATAGGTCCCTCAGCAGGTAGAGAGGTCTAATTGGCTAATTAAAAAAAAAAAAAAACTAACAGTACCCAACTTCCCCCCGCTCCCTGAAACTGTCACAGCTCCCGGTTTTTTTCAAGGGGCTGTGATTTTCGGCCCCACCAGGCATCGTGATGACACTCTCACGCCGATTCTATGTACTCCGGAGCCGAACGGGAAAAAAATTTTTGGGACCTTCATTTTGTTTTTAACACCTTTCAACATTGCGACCCGTAATTTTCTAATTGGGAAGGATTCCCAAATGGCAATTTTAAGGATAGCCCTTTTAACACCGAGTTAACCTTTTATTACAACGTTTAAATGACAATATTTAAATAATTTTGATTACCTTGATTTATGTTTGACTCAAAAATTTTTTTTGGTTTTATTTTTATCCTTTTTAAGGCAGTCTAAAAAGGGGGGTTACCTCTTTTTAATTTACTTAAAATTCTTTGGGGAAGTAAAGTTAAATGCTGGTAAATAAAACTCCAAGTCAGTGAGTGAACTATTTTGGCATGATAAATTGAAGTTGCTTTCGACAACTTGGAGACCTGGATCGCTTTTTCAAAAGAAACCTAGAGCGAATATGTATTGCGTGGTAAGCAATTATCTCTTACAGATACTGTATTTACTATCGTCTGGAGTTCATTCCAATCACAGACGATTAACACCTTAGATGCGGTGGTCGATTGCAACTACACATCTAATGAAAAGACAAAGGAAACCCCATATATCCAATCCCTTGCCCGCTCCCGTCACCTGCACCCCAAAAAAACTCCAAATCCCTCCGTTTTTTATGGGAAAAAACCCCAAAATCTCATTTTGCTTTATTTTTCTCGTCTTACTTGAACTCCTTTCTTATCCGTTCCCTCTCGCAAACTCTCCCCTCTCCAATCGTCCGAATGCAGCAAGCCAGGCTTTCTTTCTCTCCCGCCCTATAAGAGCCTTACCCTGTGTCATCATGCACTTTGCCCCTTCCCGTACAGGATAAGATAAACTCACATCTCACCAAAAGTCTCCACCGGTGCCCCCCTCATCTCCTCCCTACCTGTCTACCCCCACCCGGCTCTCCGTTGGTATACAGTTCATTTTAATCTCCAACCTCCCATCCCGTCTCCAAGATTTCACCACGTGCCACCAGTTCTCTGAAATGAACCCCGGGCGATAGGCACTTTTCAACCCTCACAGTTTTAAAAAAGGGGCCCCCCCAAAAAACATCTTCTCGTCTGGCCACCAAAATCCCCAACTGCTATCACACACATCTGTCACTCCCTGCACTTGGGGACTCCAGGGACTTATCTTATTTGATTACTTGGGGGGAGGTTTTATCCCTTTTTTATGTAAACCACCCCCCCATTTTAAAACAAACCCAAAACCCTTTAAAATTAATTCTTACCCTATGTTTTTTACCCCAAAACCCTAAAAAAGATTGTAAGTTCCCCGACAGGGGCCCCCAACCCGTGTCTCATTTTAAGTACTTTTTTTGTGTAATTCTTACGTTTACCCTTGAATTTTTAAAGTGCTGGGAAAATTTGGGGAAAAAAAAAAATTTTTAAATTATTATTATTTATTATTATTATTAATAAAGGAAAGGGTCACCCTTCTGTCTCCATTGGCACCCCAACACGCGATAGCAGGGTGCCAATGACTTCCATGACAACCCAGAAGCTTAACAAAGGGTTATTTGTAATGTCACTAAAATGCAAAAAATGGTGATTGCTTTAGTTAGAATGTAGTCCCCTGTGGGGACAAGTGAAAACATGTTACAACAAAGTATAAAAAAATTTTTTTTAAAAAGATACACAAAAAAACACACAGAACGCCTTTTATCCAATACAAATGCCAACCAAGATAAGATTACAAACAGAAAAAGTACACATTTTTTTTTTTGGTATTGCCTATGCATACAACCAAACCATAAATATGCACATTTTTTTTAACCCCACACATAAGCCGTGAAAAAAAAAAAGTTTATCCCACTGAAATGGAATAAAAAGCAACATAAAAGTAACATATACCCCAAAGTTGTACCAATTAAAATTGTCAGTCCATCCCACAAAAACAATAAAAAAGCTCTAGCATAGCATCTTATACAGAAAAACTCAAAGTTACAGTTATCAGAATGCATAAACATTGTTTCACACAACAAAAACTTTTTAAAAACATTGCTACAATGAAAAAAAATATATAATTTGGGTATCACTGACATCGTGTTGCCCCATAGAATAAATGTCACATATTCTGCACATTGGCATGTAAAAATTTTTAAAAACGTTACTAGGATTGTTGTAGTTTTTTCATCCTGCCTCACAAAAATCAGATTAAAAGTGCACAAAAAGTTTTGTGTTCCCCAAAATGAACCAAAAAAAAGTAACTCATCCCCGATAAAACAAGCCCCTACACAGCTCCACAAACTGAAAAATAAAAAAGTTATGGCTCTCAGATTATGGCGATGCTAAAAGAAATGCTAAAGAAAAAAGTTTTCTTCTTTAACTAAAAGTGTTTTTATTGTGAACAAGTGGGAAAAAAATAAAAAAAAATTTCTTTGGGACATATTCAACCGCTATAAAGTAAAATCATTTTAAACTGCTGTAAAAATTAAAAAACACTACCAGGAATGTTGTGACCCCATAAGGGTACCAATGAAAAAATCAACTCCTCCTGCAAAAAAAGCCCTTAATCAGCTTCTTTATACAAAAAAATTTAAAAAAGTTTGACTCCCAACTTGCAAAATAAAACCAAAATTTTTTTTAAAAAAAATCATTTTTCCCTATCTTCTGTCGGTTTCCCCTTTCAAATTTCCCCCATACCTCAATGTACGGGGCCAGCGAAAAACCAAATCCGACCGTGTTTTTTTGAAAAAAAATTTCAAAATGGGGGCCCCAAAGTTAAAATCCCAATGGGTTTTTCCAACAGTAATTTAACTTAACTGTGTAGACATACCCTTAAAATGCGGGAAATTTTTTTGGATTTTTAAAAAAAATGTTTCATAATTTTAATGAACTTTTTGATATTTCTTACAAATAAAAAAGGTTTAAATTGGACCAAAAAAGCTTTTTAAAAAACACAAAGCCAATTTTTTTCAAAAAAAAAAAAATCTCTGAATCATATGGATAAGTAAAAGCATTAAAAAGTTAGTCCCACATAAAGTAATATGTTAGGTTGCAAAGATGGGGCCTGTAAATAAAGGTAAAAAACGGGCGGGGCGGAAAAGGGGTTTTAAAGAAAAAAAAAAATAAAGAGAGAAAAAAAATGTCATTTTGGTCCGAAAATGGGTTTGAGCATCTTAAAGAGTTCTGAAATAGATGTGACTTAAAGAATGTTCCCACCATGCACTTTGATGGCATATAAATAGGATATGACATCAAAGTATGATAGGTGCAAGGCCCACCTCTGAGACATGCACTGAGACATGTCTGCCCCTCACCTCCTGTCTCTTTCCCCCTCCTTGTAGATTGTAAGCCCTCGCGGGCAGGGGCCTGTCTCCTTCTGTCGTGCCAATTGTCATTATCCCCTTTTAAAAATACTCGTTTTTACTTTTGTAATGTATTAACCCCCTCGAATGTACAGGCCCTGGGAAACCCCAAAGGCGCTTTAAAATAAATAATAATAATAATAATAATGCACCTATCTTGGGAATAGGCCCCCAAAAACCTAAACTCAGAAAGGAGGGCTGGTCATAATTATGCACAAATCTCCATTCTGTTCTATGGGAGTTCTGTGTACAAGTTGAGAGGAATGTTCCGCCGTACTGTGAACTCCCATAGAACAGAATAGAGTGTCTCACACAAACGAGACCAGATCTCTATTCTCAGACAAGATTTTTGGGGGCCTATTCCTAAACTAGGTGCTGGTCCCACCTCTATCACACTTTGATGACATATTCTATTGGTGTGGAATCAAACTTTATGGTGGGGAAAATCCCTTTTTAAAAATTTTTTTTGGGCAATCATTTTTCTTCCCGGGATATTTTAATTTGCATTTTAAACCCAACTTCATAAAAAGCATCCTTGCAGATACTATTTTGCGATGATTAAAAGCTGAGAGCTTGAAACACGTCAGTGGTTAGCCACAATTTTTTATATGCATTGTTTCTCAATAATATAGCCCACTTTTTATATCTAGGTTTACTGGATTTTTCTCCTATTTTGTAACTATTTTGCTTGTTATGTCTCATGCTTAACATCTCATAAATTTATTTAGGAAACTCAATCAGACAAATCGTGAAGAATCCAGTCAATGGCTCCAATCTCAGTCCTTTATTGATTGCTCCATTTGGTAATGGAGAACAAAACATGATCACCATGACTCCCAGTGTAATTGCCACCGTTTACCTCGATGCTACCAACCAGTGGGACAAAATTGGTGTAAACCAAAGAAATGAGGCCATCAGTAACATCAGGCGGGGTAAGAAAAGAAATAACGTTTGGCATTTAAGTTTTTATTGGCATTTTCTTTCTTCTCTTCCTCTTCCCTCTGGCAAAGAAGTCGAAAGTCAACAGAGTGAAAATTTACATTTCAAATATTTTTGCCAGTTAGGATGTAATTTAAGAAGTAAAAGGACCTGTGTTCATTGACAGTAAATTTGACAATTTATTACAGAAATACAGCACTAAAGGGGCATTCCTATCTCATGATGTGAGAACACAGCATTTTAACGAGATGGCCTTGAAAATTGCATAATTGGACAAAAATTTTATTGCGCGCATTAGTAGTGTAGAATGCGCCTGAATCTATGAACCTGTTCTACTGCTGGTCATAGATTTAGCGCTTTCTAGCTCCAAGATGACAAATCAAGCTCAGGTAAACCATTTTTTAACTTGGTCTACCTGTTCCAGCAGTAATGGGCCCAGTTTTGCCGTCCTCCCATCATAAATGTGTAGAATCATACAGTTCTCGTACCACGCCCCCAGGATGCCCCCCGATCTCAGGCGCATTACAAAGTCCGATAATGAGCCTAATTTTGGAAAACCCCGTTCTACATCGAATGCACAGGGCTGTTTTGGGGCTGTAAGGACACCTGACTACTGGCGCATCCCCATATATGTTACCCTTGGTTCCCTATTAGATATTCAACACAGGCAAATATTTGCAGATATATTCTCATTAAAAAAGCCTAACTAACTGGTCAAATAAGAACCCATTTAAATCACATTTATTGCCCCATTTTTGGCATCTGTTGATATACCAAGAAAAATGACTCAGTTTTGCATCTAAGGAATAAAGGGTATACAGGTAATTATTTATAACAAACAAAATGAGGCCACAAACTGTGTTAAAAAAGGTAATGGGGGGGGCTTTTCAATAAAAAAAAAAAAAGTAAAAATAAAAGAAAAAATAAAAATTTTTTTTAAAAGGGCGACTAACCACACTGTTGGAGTCGTGGAGCTGAAGAGGGACTACGGGGGGGAAATCAAGTATTGAAGTTACCCCAACTATAAGCAATTTCTATAATACAGTAAAGCAAAAATAAGAAACCTTCTGTTATGCCCTATTAAAAATAAATAAAATGCTTCATTCATCAGTCTTCTTTTCTACCACCTCCTATAACCCACTCAAAAAACAGCTCAGGTTGTAGCTGCCTATATAAGTCTATTAATTGGGTAAGAGGAAGAAGAGGCAAAGAGAGACACACAAGAGTGCTTGTATATGTAGAAAAGATGTCTCTTTGCGAATACAGTTACACTGCTCCTTACTGCTCCTTACTGCTGTCTAATGTCCTCTATGCTTTTGCTTGTGTTTCATTAGAGGCTTCTTTGGGCTTTACCCCCTTTTTCAAGGCTCATTGGCACGAACCGATCTCTCATGAATTTGAAACTTTTCCTCTGCAAGCAGTTTAATTAGTATGTATGTCTAAGAGTAAGAAGCAAAAGGGTTTTGGGAAGAAAAAAACACTGATACTGAAGTAAAGCTTTTTCCATTAAAGTGGAGTTTTCTTTCAACTTTTATATTGACTAAGTAGAGTTGTGCTATAATTAGAGGTATGCTCTAAATAACTGATCACATTGGATGAAAATATTTTTCATTCACTGAAATATTTTTGAAAATTAATTGGAGATAAGATGGCATTATTACATAGTCAGTAGATCCTTCTACATTTCCAAAGTGTTTCTATATTTAGAAATCTTTTGCTTATCTAATATTTTATACATTTAATTTATTCATCTTTGTATAAGAATGTCATAGCTGAGCTTGAGTGAGCGCAACACAAGTAGTAAATATTGACGGTGGTTAAATTTCCCCATTGGGGAAACAAATTGTGTGGGGAAAAAAGCGAGCTTGGGGAATATTGATTTACATGATATGAAGAAGGATTTTAGCCTACAAAGGAAGAGTAAATCCTGACAGGACTCTGTGGAATCTGCTGAAGCATTAATAACTGATCAAGGACAATTGGGTCTTGAAAGATTTTATTACAAAGGACTACAAGGGAATATTCTTATTTTGGCCCCAAAAATGGCCATACAAGGAATATTACCAAAAATGAGTAGATTCACTGTGGAAAAAAATTTATATTTAAACCAAATTTTTTATCATTTAAAAATTAGATATTTTAAAAACAGGCCTTTAACGAACTGAAACTGAAAACCTTAAAAATTTAGAAAAAAAAAGGGGAAAGAAAAGGGGTGCGCCTTTTTTCCCCGGCAAAAAAAACCCCTTGTGTTTTAAAATTTTAAACATTTTCAAACCCAAAATTTGAATCAGCCCTTTTTTGGAAAATTTTCCGGGGGATTGGCCGAATGGCCCCAAAGCGCCAAAAATTAAACCCTAACAGTTTTCAAATCCAACCATTTCAAAAAATTACTGAAAATTTTGCCAAAAATGGGGAACCTTAAAATTCTTGAGCATTTATTCAAATGGGCATTTTAAAATTCCCAAAAATTTAAAAATGCCCCAAAATTTTTTTCTTTACCCCAAAAAATTCTTTCCCCCAAAATAAAAAATTTTTTTTTTAAAAAAACAGGGCAACCAAACGGGTTCCTTTTCAGTTTCAAAGCAAAGTAAACCCTGGTGGCACCCCCCTTGGGGATTTTTAAAATTAAAAAATTTCAATTTCATTGTTTATTCGTGTTTTTTTCAAATGGGGGGGGGAAAAAAAGAAAAAGGGCAAAAAATTGAAAAGGGGGGGGGGGTAAGGGGGGGCCCCCAAAAAAAAGGGAAAGGGGGGGGGGGGGGGGGGGGGGGAAAAAAGGGGGGAAAAGGGGGGGGAAAAAAAAGAAAAAAAAAAAAAAAAAAGAAGAAGGGGGGGGGGGGGGGGGTAAAAAAAAATTTTTTTTTTTTAAAAGGGGGGGGGGTTTTTAAAAAAAAATTGGAAAAATTTTGTAAAAATTTTTGTGGGGGGGGTTTGTTTGGGGGGGTTTGGGGGTTTGGGGTTTTTGGTTTGGGGGGTGGTTTTGGGGGTTGTGGGTTTGGGGGTGGGGTTTGGGGAAGGAAGAAAGCTTTTATGGCCATTTTTTTCCCTTTTGGTTTTTTCATTTTCCTGGGCCGGTGTTTAATATTTTTACGAAAGGGAAGGGTTTTTCCCCTTTTTCAAACGGGCCCCTTTTTTCCCTTAAAACAAGATTTTTTTTTTCAGAAGCCCCCAAAGTTTTTTTTTTCCCCCCCCTTTTTTTTTGGATTTTCTTTTCTTCATTTTTTCTAAAAAACATGGAGTTATACAAAAGCTATTTTGGTTATTGAACCATTTTAAATTTCTTTTCCGGACTTTTGGGGAATTAAAAAGGCCCCAAAATTCGTTTGACAGTAACCTTTGTGGCCTCCCGGGTTTTAATCCCTGACGGCGGTGCGTGTCACCAACGATAATCTTTGAGATTATGATCCCAGCTCTATTCAGGTCAATGACCAGGTGCTCTCGTTCTGGGCTGATTCCTGACCTTTCTCAGAATCATCCTTACCCCATGAGGTGAGATCTTGCATGGAGCCCCAGGCTGAGGAAGCTTGACAGTCATCTTGTGTTCCTTCCATTTTCTAATAATTGCACCACTAGTTGTTGCCTTCTCACCACTCTGCTTGCCTATTGTCCTGTAGCCCATCCCAGCTTTGTGCAGGTCTACAATTTTGTCCCTGGCCTCCTTAGACAGCTCTTTTGTCTTGGCCATGGTGGAGAGGTTGGATTGTGATTGATTGTGTGGACAGTAAGTAAGTAATGAGTTTAAATAGGTGCAATTAGAACAGGTAATGAGTGCAGAGTAGAAGAACTAACATCTGTGAGAGCCAGGTTGGTAGGTGATCAAATACTTATTTTATGCAATAATATGCAAATTAATTATTTAAAAATCATTCAATGTGATTTTCTGGAGTTTTTTTACATTCTGTCTCTCACATTTAAAGTGTGCCTACAATAAAAATTACAGACCTCTCCATTCTTTGTAGGTGAGAAAACTTGCAAAATCGCCAGTATAACATGTACTTATTTTCCCCGCTGTATCTGCTGTACAATATGTAAAAACTTATGACATAAAGGTAAACTATGATGGCTTAACAGGTTATTGGCATATCACTAGGATAGGACGTAGATTGTCTAATTATTTATGTGTATAGTAAATCCTGGTGAGTTCAACTTTTAAGAGTTATTCATCATCTGTGGAAGGATTTTTTTTCCAAAATTTACAATATTTGAATATGTGATTTAGAATATTTTTTTCTCAACCTATGTAAGTATCTGGAAATCAATGACATTGGGTGTCTCTTGATACATCAATAAATAGGTTGCATAGTCTTTGCCTTGGTCCCATTGATGTGATCTCAAATTTAAAAAAAAAATGTTGAATGTTCCAAAGTTTAGGATGATATTGAATTTCACACTGGAAATATTCACCTGTTTGGGTAGTAATCTTTCTTTCTGACCAGGCTTACTGCTTACGTAGCCAAGGTTTTTACATTGGCTCAACCCCTGGTGGACATTGAAAGCAAAGTTTTGTGTGGTGCAATCAAATGGTTGATACTTAACAAACAAAAAACAGATGGATTGAATAAAGAAGATTCCCCAGTTAATCATCATGACATGATGGTAAGGATAGTCAGAGTACTTCAGTTCAACTTGGTGACTCTAAAGAATTGTACTACACTTAATAATTACGTTACATTTTTTTTTAACTAGGGAGCTATCAAAGGGTCTTCACAAGATGCTGCACTTACAGCCTTTGTCCTCATTGCTATAATGGAAAGTGAGAAGACCTGCACGCCACTTGTCAATGTGAGCATTTCACCTTTATAACTAGAAACTTAATATGGTTGAAAAAGGACACAGGTTAATGAAGTCCAACCAAAAATCTTATTGTGTTTATCAACGAGTAATTACAAACTCCTACAAAGCAGATGCCATTTGTCCATTATAGAGTAAAAATTACCTCCAGTCTCCAAATATGGCAACTCGAATAAATTCCTAGATCAGTGCCTTTTCTAAATAATGTGGTATTTATAACCTGTAAAATTATGGGTGAAACGTATGAAACTTGGAACTCACATGCCAGTTCTTGATCCCTATATAGGATGTAGAAATGTGACAGTAGTATAAAACCTGTAGGTATGGGGTTCATAATTCTGATGTATGCTATGCTTTGCTTTGGCGCATAGCTTTGTCTCATAGCTCCGTCTCGTAGCATGTCTTTGTTTCATAGTCTATCTTTGTCTCATATCTTTGGCGCATGTCTTTGTCTCATAGTATATCTTTGTCTCAAATCTTTGTCTCATATCTTTGTCTCATATCTTTGGCACCTATCTTTGTCTCATAGCATATCTTTGTCTCCTATCTTTGTCTCCTGTCTTTGTCTCATAGTATATCTTTGTCTCCTATCTTTGTCTCCTATCTTTGTCTCCTATCTTTGTCTCATATCTTGGGTGCATATCATATCTTTGTCTCAAATCTTTGTCTCTTATCTTCGTCTCATGGCATATCTTTGTCTCATATCTTTGGTGTATAGCTTATCTTTAGCTCATATCTTTGGCGCATTCAAAAGTGCCGCGCCTTGTGCAAGTTTTGGTGTGCAACTGTTCATTGCTCAACACTAATCTAAGCAACCAAAAGGTCGTGGAAACGAACACCCCTAAAAAAACAGCTAGGACTAAGGCTACTTTGCTGAAACACGTCAGCGTGATCTTGTCGTGCTCTCTTTTTTTTTTAAGAACACCCCTTTGACTAGAATATATGAAATGAAAAAAAGGGCAAAGTCCTAAAATGTAACTTTTAATATATAAGTAGGATAAAATATTGATTACTGCACCAATGTGATGGCATATCTCTAGTCACAAAACAGCAAAATCCCAAGAGAACACCAAGTAATCAAACATAGGTGTCAGCAAGCAACAGTACGGGACCAGTGTAAAAGCCCGAAACAGAAAACTATACCGGCCCTGAATTAGAAATAATCAGGGTGATCGCCCCGATAAGGGAGTCCCTGTCAGGAATCTCACCCTAACATGTGATCCCTAAAAATCCGTACGGTCCCGTCTCAACATGTTTCGATCAGCCCTGTCAAGCATAAGCTCACTGATCTCCTCACGGGACAAGTACGAATATAATAGGACCAAAGGGTCAGGTGTTGGGATAGGCTGTAGGGATTACTAGGGTTCATTTGTTAAGCAAGGACTGACAGACGCACTCATCGGGCGAATTCCCGAGAATGTTTGAGTCAGGCCGGTATAGTGTTCTGTTTAGGGCATATTAGGGCCTTTACAGTGGTCCCATACCATTGCTTGCTGCCACCTATTTTTGATTGCTTGATTTTATCTTGTGATTTTGCTGTTTTGCAACGAGAGATATGCCATCACATTGGTGCACTTAATTGATATTTTATCCTATTTATATATTAAAAGTTGCGTTTTGACTTTGCCCTTTTTTTAGTTTCGTACGACTGTCCATACATCTATAGAACAGGGTTACAGCAGTTTTTTAATTCAAGATATGGCAAAAACCTAGCACATCCTGGTTCATACAGGTTGCCCTCCTTGAACAACACTGTAACGGTCTGCGGTAGTGGATCCACTGGACCACCGCAGGCGGTGGTGGAAGCACACACCAGGGAGCGGAATCTAAGTAGGTCCCGGTATTTACCAAGCCCCCGCCAAGCGGGATGGACTTGTGCGGCGGGAATCACCAGGTCGTTTTCCACTGGCGGGACTTGCCTGTGGTGGGCGGCCAAGGGTAGCGTGGTAAAGATTCGTTCAGGCAGGCTCGTAGTCGTGGACAGGCAGATGGTCAGGAACAGGCGGCTCTGTTTCGTAGATGGACAGGCATAAGGCAGGGCAGGCACAAGATTCGTGGTCAGTAAACGTGAGCCCCCCAACGGGTACGGTATAACGTGAAGACAAGACAAGGCTTTCTGGAATGCTTTCTCCAAAGGCATGAACACTAAGGATCCGGCAAGGCTGCCAGGAAGAGGCCGGACATAAATAGGAACAGTGTTCGGCAACAACCAATTATCGGTGCACTGTCCCTTTAAATTGCACAGTGCTGTCGCGCGCGCGCCTTAGGGAGCGGGACCCCGCGCGCCGCGGGACAGAAGCAGACAGAGCAGGAGCGTGGACGGGTAAGTGGGTTGTCGGCACGACAGGGTTTGATAGGACCACCGGACCCGACGGCCGACGGGGCGGCGCGGGGCGTCGGCACGGATAGCGCTGCCGACCCGGACAATGGTGCAGTGCATCCGTGACAAACACCTTGTTGAATTGTAATGGAGTCACAATCCAGTACATATCGATATTCATGTAGAACATGTCTTCAATGATTTATTATAGAACCTAAAGAGCAGTATTGAGAAGACGACCAGCTTCCTGATGGGTCAGTTTTTCTGAGTCTCCAAAAACCATACGACATCGCTATTGCCTCGTATGCTCTTGCTATGGCCGGGGCAATCGATAATCCAAGAGCTGCTTTCCTGCAAGCACAGGTACGACTTCATCCACAAAACAAAATAATGTACAAAAGTAAATCAATGTTCAAACTTTCCAGATTTTAGGAATTTAAGGGATTGTCTCACTTCAGACAATGATGGCATATCGCTAGGTGGGTCCGAGCGGCATTGCCCAGCTGTAATATGAACTCCCATTCATGTCTATGGAAGAGTCCTGATCTGGTTCAGGACATAGAGGTTTCGGGGCTTGTTTAGGAGATAGATTCAGTTCCCAGAGCTGTGACCCAGACCTTGCAGACATTGAAGGTATGTACTAGCTATATGCCATCATTGTCTAATGTGAGACAACCCCTCCAACATAGTTATAAATAGGATTTTTCACTTAGGCAGCAGTATCATTGTGTCTTATGAAATGGTGTCATTTTGAAATCAGTCGATCCAAGGAAACTGTTTCTCCTGTCTAGATAACAACATCCAGCACCATAGTTAACTTGCCTCAGTAATATGTTAAGAATATTATAGAAGGGGGGATATCTTGCAAAATGCTATGACAATAAAGGACCTTATTTATGAAAACTGTCTAACAGTATGGGCATGTTCACATTGCTTCTTGCGTCGCGTATAATATGTGCCGCAATACGTCGTGTGCTTTTGAACCATGTGCTGATCAGCGCGTAATTCCAAAACACGGGGGGGTGGGGCGACCCCATAGACATGCGTTGTCAGTGGTGCGTATTCGCCACTAACAATTGACATGTCAATTCTCCCACCGTGCGTACAATACGATCACATTGTCGTGGGGGGGGGGTGACGAGTAATCCATAGCCTTATGGAGTATGATTAATTTGCAATACGAATTGAAATGCGGGGCCAAAAGGTGCTAAATAAGCTTGTGAACATACCCAAAGATGCTTGGTTCCCCAAATACTTAAATCAGAGCTATAACAACCAATCAGAGCTTAGCTTTAGTTTCATATAGTGCTAGATTTTTGATGGATTAAGGTCAGGAGTTTGACCTGAGCATTCCAGACTTTTTTCTTCTTTAACTATTCTTTGGTAGAATGACTTGTTTTGCTGTATGACCTACTTTCTCCTGATATTCAGATTGTGGACAGATGTCCTAACATTTTCCTTTTAAATTTGCTGATTTAATTTAGAATTTATTCTTACATCAATGATGGAAAGGCCCATGTGCAGCAAATCCACGACGCTATCACCGCTCATTCCTCAACTTCGACACCACAAAATGCTCATCCATCCCCTTTCACTCCCCCTGTCTACTGCAAACATCCTTCTCTGGGGGCCCTCCATCAACACTCTTGCCCCCCTTCAAACCACTTCAACCTTGCTGCCCGCTTATCCCCCCTTTCTCCTCGCTACCCCTTTGCCTCTCCCCTCTGCCAACCCCCTTACGGGTTTCCCCCTTTGCCCAGCAATTTCATTTCAAGTTGCAACCCCCGCCCTTTAAGGCCCTCCTAACCTCTCCCCCCCATACATCCTCCCCTAATCTCCGATATCCCCCCCCTCAAAAAATCTCCGCTCCTCACAGGCCTTCTTCCTGTTTCTCTTTACTTTCACATAACCGTTCCAAATTCTCTCGGCTTCACCCCCACTTGGAAAATCCTGCCCCAAAACCCCAGATCTCCCCCCCCTCTCACCCACTTCAAAAACAACCCGAAAACCCATTTCTTCAGGGTTGCCTATAACCTACAATAACCCTGCTGCCACTGTATACCCACAAACATTTGCCCTCACCTCCGTCCTTGCCTCTTCTCGGGTCGGACGGCCCCCAGGGGAAGAGGGGAAACCCCCGGGGGGGCCCTGGGCAAGGTAGCCCGGATTATTTTTTAACTGCATATACATCCTCGAAAAGCAAAAAAAACGAGAAAGAGAGGGAAAAAGAAAAAGGGGAGAGCATAGGAGGCAGGTATAGTCATTTTCAGTAGCTGCAGGGGGGCCCTAAAAAAAAACTCCACCAGTGGGGCCCGAAAAAATCAAAATGGGGACCCCCAAATCAAAAAAACCAAATTCCCACGGGTAAATATAGGAATAACAATACCTCATAACAAAGTCCAAAATAAATTATTCCTTTAAACATAACTTTAATTACATTTCTAAAAGTATCAATCAATCTTAAACCATTCAAACTATTTTAAAAGGGGACAAAATCCGAAAAACCTACTTAATCCTTTCTCTTGTATGGGGTGTAGGTGCCCCTTTTTGCGAAGACCCCCCCCCAACAAGGGGGACCAACAAAGCTCCTCAGCTTTCCTGCCACTGACCCCATAAAATGAAATTGTTACCATCAACAGGCCAGGGCAATTAAAATCTGAGTCTTATAGCAATACGTAATAAAGTACAGAAATATTCCCCAAAACAGATGTAAAATTCCCCCGGGGGGTCAAGGGGAGGAAAGCTGAGGAGCTTTGCGGGGGGTCGCCCCTTTTTGGGGCGGGATCACCGCTAAGGGACACCTACTAGGCCCCTAAAGAGAAGGGGTTAAGTTGTTTTTTTGGATGTTGTTTCCCCCTCTAAATAGTTTGAATGTTTAAGATTGATTGATACTTTTTGTAATGTAAATTTAAAGGTTTTTTTTTAAAGGAATAATTTAATTTGGATTTTGGCCCCTAAAATACCTCCACCCGTGGCCTTGGGCATCCCAGTCCCCAAATCTCCCTTTTTTTTGTGATTTAAGCCCTCCGGGAGGGGATCTTTCCTTGTTGTGCAAGTTTAAGTATTTGTTTTTTTGTACTTTACTTGACATTTTGTATGAAACCCCCCCCAAATGTACACGCCCTGGAATAAAGGCGCTTTAAAATAAATGATAATAATAATAAAAAGTCGTTTCACAGATATGTGAGGGGTTTTTTTTTCTGGAATACGTGTTTTTTTCATTCTTACATGTAATACTTCCATTTTAAACCAAAAGGTTCTATTTTAGTCCCCTTCATCCACAAAGCATTGTTCTTGAAGACTTCTGGCTTGTCCAGGTGATCTTTAGCAAACTGCAAATAGGCAGCAATGTTTTTTTTTTTGGAGAGCAGCAGCTTCCTCCTTGCAATCCTACCTTGCATACATTTTTGTTCAGTGTCCTCATTAACATTACCTAATTGGCACAATCTGACTGTGGATTGGTGGAGTCCAAACTCTTAAGAGATGGTTTTGTAACCTTTTCCAGCCTAATGAGCATCAACAATGCTTCTTCTGAAATCCTCATAAATCTTTCCCTCTACCATAATACCCTTCCACAAACATGTGTTGTGAAGATTTCACTTTGATAGATCCATGTTCTTTAAATAAAAATAGGTCACCCACTCAAACCTGATTGCCGTTCCATTGATTGAAAACACCTGACTCTAATTTCACTATCTGCTAATCCTTAAAGGGATTGTCTCACGACGTTTCACTGAGCCACAAGCAGTTTTAGATTAATGCTGCCTGTCTATTCCTGGTTAGGCTGCAGGTGGTTCTATAGCAGTGATTAGCATATCAACTTTGGATTCAAAGCTCTTCTATTTGCACTGACATGGGAGCAAGAGATCTTATCTATGAGCTCTGAAGCTCTCTGCCATAACGTAAACGAGTAATTAGTCTAACTTGTTTGTCAGAGATATCACTCTGTTCATAAGCTGCCGGCGTCCTGTGTGCCAACCTGTGGTGAAAAAAACACAATTCTGGCGCAGAATGTCTCCAACACATGTATTTTGGGCATCAAACAGTTTCTGAAAAAAACTTTGAGATTCTCAGTTCACACGTTTTGATCAAAAAATGCTTAAGCTGCCCACGGCTTACAACGTGATCTCAGGTCGGGTGGTCCTACGCTATCTTTACCTCTCACTAGAGTCAAATTCAGACTTTTCATTGGATCAACCGACCTGCATTATCCAGAGAGAAAAATAAAAGACACCAACCTTGCAAACTGCACTTATAACAGCCTGTGAAGGTGGGCGGAGTGCAGGAAACCAAAATGGAGGCATCCCTTCCTCCCTGTATAGATTAAAAGCAATATTGCCAAATATAACGTATAGTTCTGCACAAAAAAAAATTCTGAAAAAACACAATGTGAACCTGGGTGCCACCGGCAGGGTTGCAGCATATGGATATATACACACGCACACCATTACCAGTGGCACACCAACAGCTAAAAGGGCTATACAATACATGGAAATCCCTAAAGAAGCATTTATGCTATTTATCATACATGAAAAAAACTTTGAGATTCTCAGTTCACACGTTTTGATCAAAAAATGCTTAAGCCACCCATGGCTTGCAACGTGATCTCAAGGCGGGTGGTCCTTTGCCTCTCAATAGAGCCAAATTCAGACTTCTCATTGGGCCAACCGACCTTCATTATCCAGAGAGAAAAATAAGACACCAACCTTGCAAACATGCTGCACTTATAACAGTGACGTCGCTCCATGCTATCAGATAAGACAAATAGCAAAGAGAGCAGGGGAGAGTAGGTCGGTAACCTAAAGAAACCTGAGTGCACTCAGAGCAGATAAAATCTCTTTGATCTCCTCAACAAAGCAAAAATACACAAAGCAATGTATTTGGAAAAAGTCTTCAGTTAACGTTCCCTACATGTTGAAAGCTAATCTTTGTAGTGAGACAAGCCCTTTAAGGTTCACGTACTTTTACCACAAACAAATATGTGATATTTGATCATTTTCCTCAATAAATTATGGACTATGTTTAATATTTTTTACTCATTTATTTTATTTGGTTTTCTTTAGTTTCTTTTAGGATTTGTAATTTTTGTTCCAATTGATGCAGAAACATAGACAGTTCTGAAGGGTTCACAAACTTTCAAGCAGCACTGTATACAGTTTCCATCATCAATGATTTCCATAACTGACCTTCTCTTTTGTTCACAAGACAAAGCCTATTGGGAGGAACCAGGGTCCCGTTTCATCACGATTGAGGCCACATCCTACGCCCTCCTGACTCTCTTGCGCTTGAAGCAATATGATCTCACCGAACCAATTGTGCGCTGGATAATGGAGCAAGGATATCATGGCGCAGTCTATGGTTCCACTCAAGTAAGTGAAGTCAATACTGAAATTGATGCTTCCTTGTTCTTGCATTGAATTGTTCATGTTATTTATGTTCTCTTTACTCTTTCATGTACTGTACATTGACTTTCTACACAATTGTCTTAAATGTAGATGTTCTTATCGTCTATAGGCTACTATTGTGATGTTCCAGGCTTTGGCTCAGTATCAGATGGACACCCCAGCTCTAAGTGATATAGAGATGGACGTGTCCATTAGTCGCCCGTCAATGGCGTTTTCATCAAAATACCGCATCTCTCTTGGCAATACCATGGTGGCACGCTCTACTAAGGTGAGCACTACAATGTTCTTGAAGCTCAAGATAGTCTTCCAACATGAACAGCGTGAAATACAGAAATGTTATGCTAGATATGATGTAACAGAGACGCTGTGGATAAGGAGGATTAGCCAGATAAAACCATTGCAGAAGAGAATATTGAGAGCTCGGTGTGATATGTGTTACTCTGATGATCTAAGGACATAACAATGTGTACGTCTATTGTTTTTTTTGCTTAGAGACTTTTGGTTCCTTTGTGAAACTAAGCAAGCCACATATGGCATGGGGATTGGAGAAAGATTAGGCAAGGAGTTATCGGATTGGTCAATATCAGACATGAACGTTTTGCATTCAAAATACAAAAAAAGTTTTTACTTAAAGAGGTTGTCTTACTACAATGATTAATCTTACTTCAGTCCTGTTTTCTCAGTTTCATTTTTGAATTCAGGGGCAGGTTTACTGGCTTTACTGGCTTCTACTAGCCTGTAGTAAGTAGCGACTAAGGACACCAGGTCTGTAGCTATAGCAACCAGTGCTGGCAGCCTATCAGGAGAGACTAAACAGGTCTGTAGTTATAGCGACCTGAGGAGCTGATGCAGCCCATACAAGAGGGGATATCTAGGAATAGGTAGGACACTGTTAATAGACACGTATTGCAAAGTGACTTGTTTTTGCAAGATCTTTAACATAAAAAGCAATCCTTGTAGTGAGACAACCCCTTTAAAGCGCAAAAACTCCTATGATCCAACCATAAGCCTAAAAAGCCAAGTAGACATATACAGGCAGTCCCAGACTTACACCGTTCCGACTTACATCTGTCCCCCAGCTTCACTTGCAGCAACGCTTATTGAGATGTTTCCAGTTTATACTTGTATGGATTTTTAATATATGAAGGAATAAAATTATGAAGATGTTATAACTACTCATGTCCCGCTTGGAATTAATGAACCCTGCAATGATTGTGCTGGCTTCCAGTTGCTTTTTGTTCTCATTACAAACGGAGACTTATGGGGCGTGCTGGCACTTGTAGTTCCATATCCAACAGCAGATAGTAGCTGTGGAACGACAAGTGCCAGCATGCCACAGCAGCACATGAGGTGAAATCTTCTTAACAGGGGCTTAGACAGCAAAACAAATGTAAAGACCTTCCCTGTACTATACAAAACTAAGAAAAAACCTTTTGTGCTGGAGTTACATTTAAGAATTATAAGGCCATGTCCCCACGGCAAGGGTTTTCGGACGGTTTTTCAGCCGGTTTGCGGTTTTTCAGACCGCCTGAAAAACCGGCCGAAAATTAGCACAATTGTGCTCTATGGAAAACCCGTGCAGCAGTCCCCACTGCACGGGTTTTCCGCCCGACGGTTTTGCCGCCAGCGGTCTGGCGGCAAAACATTGAACATTTTCATTCTTCGGTCCGGTTTCCGGACGGAATATGAACAATTCAATGGGAGCGGGGAGGGCTGTTTCTCCGCTCATCGCAGAGAAAAGCCCGTCCCCCCCCCCCGCGGCCGCGGGACGGCCCCAAAACCGGACAAATCCCGGCCGGGAAACCGGCCGGTATTTGTCCACTGCCGTGGAGATGCGCCCTATCTGTTCCAACTTGCATACAAATTCAACTTAAGAACAAACCTATAGTCCCTTTCCTGTTCGTAACCCAGGGACTGCCTGTATGTTTATGCATTTCAGACCAAAAGTCCTTGGTCACAGCTGTCTTGGACACTTCATAGTTAAAGTGCTGTCTTGGGCTCCGGACAGCTCACCAACCTATCGACGCACTGGGAACAATACAAATTCTCAAAAAAGCATGTGAGCGAAATTCAGATATTAAAGTAAAACTACAAAATTTATTCGACATATTTAAAAATCCATGATCCAACCATAAGCCTAAAAAGGCATGAAGACACATATATACATTTACGCGTTTCAGACCAAACCGTCCTTGGTCACAACTGTCTTGGTCACTTGGTAGTAAAAGTGCTGTCTTTGGCTCAGGACAGCTCGCCAACCTGCCGACTTGCACCAGGAATAATACAAACTCTCAAAAAAGCATGTGAGCAAAATTCAGCTTCTTTTTTAAGAGTTTATATTTTTCCCACTGCAAGTCGGCAGGTTGGTGAGCTGCCCGCAGTCAAAGAGGGCACTTTTACTACTAGGACTGTACGAAGTGACCAAGACAGCTGTGACCAAGGACCGTTTGGGCTGAAACACGTAAACGTGTATGTGTCTATATGCCTTATTAGTCTTATAGTTGGATCATGGATTTTTAAACATGTGAAAAAATGTTGGAGTTTGAGGCTCTGTCTCACCTGCAGTGGACAAAAAAATGACCTGTAAACGAATTACTAAAAACGTTCATGAAGCTGAGTTTTCTGTCCCCTCCTGTCAAAATCAGCTGAAAAAACGGCCATTTTTGCCGCAATTTGCGTTTTTTGTCGCGTTTTTTGCTTGTCTTCAAGTCTGGTTTTTAATGTCTGCATAAATTAAGCCATTGGATGTAACTCCGCCTACAAAAGTAGATGTAAAGCACATTATTGCATCTATATGTAATCTTGTATGTCATTTTATGGATTTTGGCACTAAAAAATTTATATCGCATTTGTCACCAAAAATACGTTTTTTTATGGATTTTAGCCCTAATGTCAATTTTTTTAATGGATTTTGGTGCTAAAATCCGTATTTTTATGGATTTTGGCGCTAGTAAAGTTCTCACTTTTGTCGCCAAAAATACATTTTATTGCGGATTTTGGCCCTACAGTCAATTTTTTTACAGATTTTGGTGCTAAAATCCCTATTTTTACGGATTCTGGCGCTAATAAAGTTATATCGTGTTTGTCGCCAAAAATACTTTTTTTTTACGGTTTTTGGCCTTAAAGTCCATTTTTTAACGGATTAAAAGTTTTCTTGGCGCTAATGAAGTTCTCGCTTTTGGCACCAAAAATACGTTTTTACGGGAAAAAAATGGATACTGGCATCAAAATCTGTAAAAAAAAAAGTATTTTGTGTCAGATTGCACCAAAATCCGTAAAAAACATTTTTAGCGTCCGAAGTGGGATAACTTTACTAACTCCAAAATCTGTAAAGAGAAGGATTTTAGCGCCAAAATCCGTAAAATAAGGATTCTTGCGGCAAAATCCGTACAAAAACATATTTTTAGCGAAAAAAATATGAATTGCGCAACAAAAGTTATATCGTGTTTGTCGCCAAAAATACAGTTTGTTTTTTTTAACAGATTTTGGCCTTAAAGTCAATTTTTTATGGATTTTGGCGCTAATAAAGTTATCTCGCTTTTGTCACCAAAAAGAATTTTTTTCCGGGAAAAAAAAAACGGATTCTGACGCCAAAATCTTTAAAATAAAAAACATATTTTAAGCGAAAAAAATCTGAATTGCGCAACAATCGTTAGCGACCAAAGCATGATCATTTTATTATGAAAGGTACAAACAAGGACACATCAGACACTTGTATGCAGATTTGATAATATATAACCTTCATTAACAACCACTATAGGTGGGACTTGAGTCTCCTGGGAGGGTTTTCATTGAGAAATCGTGGAAAAAACGCCAAAAGACGTCCGGCGCTTTCCATAGACTCCTGTAGTCAATTTTCTGCCCGGCTCTGGCGTTTTTTAGAACATGTTTGCAAAAGGTAAGCAGTGAAAAAAACGAGCAGAAAAAAGAAGCTCAACGTTGGTAGACAGCGGGACGTTACTTACTAAATACTATAGAGTCTATGGGAGACAGCGGGACGTTCTTACTATAGAGTCTATGGGAGACAGCAGGACGTTCTTACTATAGAGTCTATGGGAGGAAATCAGCGCGGACATTCTTACTATAGAGTCTATGGAGACAGCGGGACGTTACTATAATCTATGAGAGGGAATCACTATGGGAGACAGCGGGACGTTCTTACTATAGAGTCTATGGGAGACAGCGGGACGTTCTTACTATAGAGTCTATGGGAGACAGCGGGACGTTCTTACTATAGAGTCTATGGGAGACAGCGGGACGTTCTTACTATAGAGTCTATGGGAGACAGCGGGACGTTCTTACTATAGAGTCTATGGAGACAGCGGGACGTTCTTACTATAGAGTCTATGGGAGACAGCGGGACGTTCTTACTATAGAGTCTATGAGAGGAAGACAGGCGGGGAACGTTCTACTTAACTAAGCGGAGATTCTATGGGAGACAGCGGGAGGTTCTCACTATAGAGTCTATGGGAGACAGCGGGACGTTTACTGACTATACAGGAGTCCTATGGTTGGAGACAGCGGGACGTTCTTACTATAGAGTCAATGGGAGACAGCGGGACGTTCTTACTATAGAGTCTATGGAGACAGCAGGACGTTCTTAACTAAAGAGTCTATTGAGGGGACAGGAGGAGAGTTCCCTCACTATAGAGTCTATGGGAGACAGCGGGACGTTCTTACTATAGAGTCTATGGGAGATGTTTTCAGTTGTTTTTCCAGTGTTTTTAGAAAACGAAAAACGCTGAAAAAATGGACGTTTTTCTGTGCAGTGGAGACAGAGCCTTACTTTTATACCGACATTTTGCTCACATGCTTTTTTGAGAAAATGTTTTCTATTTATTTGTCTTTCATTTCCTGTCCTTCACAGAAAATCTAATATCTCCAACTGACTTATAGGGTCATTAGGTGGTCATGTAATGGATCCCATATAGTTTTTGGATGAAATGATTTATATTTATCTAAAGATAGCAGTTGGGTTGGTGGGCAAGTAAAATTGCTATCCTCCATATTTGTTGTTTGAAGGGAGCAACCATTTTAGTTGAGCTTTTGGCAGGAGCATATTCCCAAAAGTGCCAGTGCTGTAGGGTCCAAGGTAGCATAGGTAGAGGTAGCAGTATGGGAGGAGATTACCACCTAGGTGGAGCTATATACTGTATAGAATCATAGCAATCCCCATATGTGTGGGCATTATTGCAAGCAAATAAAAGGTATGGTTATGGAAATAGATGCTGGTAAGGTATTATATGATTTCCTAGGGGTTCAGGTCAGTCTTGCTCTTTATCAAATAGGCATATACAGTACTTAAAGGGAACCTATTGCATTGAACACACTGATCTTCTGGTGGCATGTTACAGAACTGGACCAGCTGAGCAGACAAATATATTCTTCTGTTGGAAAAAAATTCAGTAGAAGTTGTATTTTGCTCCTTTAAATCCCTTTTATTTTAGATTGAGGAGTTCTGTAGCAGTGATTGACAGCCTTACTTGTATCAATGTACTTATAGAAGTGGCTGTCAATCACTGATAGCACTGCCTACTGGACTCCTTAAGTAGGGATTTAAATTAAAAAATACAACTTCTGATTCTTTCCCTACAACTATATTTCAATCTGCTCAGCTCCTCCTGCTCTCTTACATGCTTCCCATAGATCATATAACATGGTCAACGTGATAGTTTCCCTTTAATGTCAGTCCTACATGTTCTCGAAAGGGGCCATTTGGATATTAATCATTGCAGCTCACAAAAATGCCTGATTTGTAATTTTGGGGTGTTCAAATTAGTATTTTCTTTCTTTCATTCTGATTTTTCTTAAAGGGGTGTTCCAGGAATTAAGAAAACTCGTTGGTCTGTCGGGGCATAAAAAAAATTGAAAATAAGACTCACACTTACCTCCCGGACGCTCCCGTTCACTCCCGACTGCTGCTCCGTTCATCCCGGCTGAAGCAGGGAACCGTTCATGTGACAGGTGCTGGTCCGTTGTCCGTCACGTACAGTACAGACCAAAAGTTTGGACACACCTTCTCATTCCAAGAGTTTTCTGTATTTTCATGACTACTTTCATGACACTGGTCTAATGTCTCTTCTGCTCGTTGCCTGTCCTTAGCAGTGGTTTCCTAGACTTGTTTGGGCTAAAGAACACAAGGAATGGACATTAGACCAGTGTCATGAAAGTAGTCATGAAAATACAGAAAACAATTGGAATGAGAAGGTGTGTCCAAACTTTTGGTCTGTACTGTATGCTGTGGCCTGTAATTGGCTTGACTTTTGGATATGGGATGAACCCCCGCTCTAACTAATACCCCATTCAAACACAAGAATAAATGCACAAACACATTCACTTTTTGGTGTCAAATAGCCACAGCTTTATTCAAACCACATAAGTACAACAAACATGGAAGGAGTCAGGTGGAGTGCCAGACAATTGTGTGATATTCCCAGCTGTCTGACATGTAGCACCCGGCCAGACAGCAATAAAGGGGCGGCACGCTCTGGCTTGCCATTCTAGCAGAGCCAGTACAGTTTAGGGGCACCAATGACCCTACTGAAGATCCTCACTCCTGATTAACCACCGTGCCCGCCCCTGGATGCCATTACCATTATACCATCCTTAAGGCTGGCCACTTCCAAAGCTCAGCCTCTTCACACCATGAGGTTTAACATCCTCTATTAGTTAAAATTAGTCCACCATAACTTGACCTGCAACTTCCACCCGCTTAGGGCTTCGGTGGGTTCTGGACCTGTCTCGTGATTGATGACCATAAAATGCTTCAGTAGAGATAAACGGACCAGCAGCCTGGAGTGAACGGGAGCATCCGGGAGGTAAACATGAGTCATATCTTCTACTATTTATCATGCTTTGACAGACCAACAAGTTTTCCTAACTCCTGGAACACCCCGTTAACTATCAATGCCTGTCCAAACCTTCCAGAACACAATCCATTTTTCTAAACTTACTTCACGTGAATTTGTGACTGTCTTTCCTTACCACTCTGAGTGTAAAATGGCGGCCAGCCTCTCCCCTTCTTATTTATGTAGTCCTCCTTCCCCTACTTTTTTCCCCCACAGTGCATAATCCCCATACAGGTTGCGCACTGTGGGGGGTATTAGATAGCTGCTACAAGTTGCCTTTTCATTGGGGAACTTGTAGAAGTCAGAGGAATCTGAAATCCTGGGAGGCATGGAGAATGGCAGCCACTAAGACACTAAGGCTATGTTCACACGGTGCAATTGCGGGGAGTCCAGTACGTGCCGCAATTCCGCAGTGTGTTTGGGAGTCGCAGTAGTACGCGCGTACTCCCGGGGCGGCCGGCAGCCGGCCTATCCCATAGACATTCATTACTCACGGCGTGTATTTGCCGCAAGTAATTGACATGTCAATTATCTCTCAATCTGATCGTATTGTACGAGTGGGGAGAGGAGGCGTAATCAATAGTACTTTATGAAAACTATGGTTTACCGTAATTATGGGGCGCATCTCCCTGCGTCTTAAGTGCAGTGTGCCGCAAAATACGCCCCAAAATAAGCCGTGTGAACATACCCTAAGACACTAAGATGTTGATGCTTGGAGCAGGGATTCCCAAGGAGGGGCAGTCCATCAACAAACTATTAAAGCTTTTATAGCCATTGCAGAAGAGTGACTCGAGTCACATGAGGGTGACACTATTGACCCGAGCATACAGGGAGGGCTGGGACACGGTATTCTAGTGCCATAAGCAAATAAGGCATATAGCAGCACCCCCCCCCCCCTATGGAAAATTCAGCCCACTCCATGGGTTCCTTGCTCCCTCTTTTCTGCCTGGTATTAAGTGGCGCCCTAGGCGGTCACCGACCCATTGTTCCTGCCATGAAAACAGGTGCTGAAACAGTGACACAAGTGAAACCAGCATTGCAGTCATGAAGAGTGGTTATGGGAACTGGCCTCACAGCATTTACAGCCCCCTGCAGACTTGTGGGGGGCTGTGGGCACTCGTAGAGCCTGGCTGCCAAAAAAAGAGATAAAGTGCATTCCTGATGCACGCTGGTTGTGCCGCAACTCTGGGTTCAGATAATGTTTGATCTCTTAGAGCGTCATCTACATTTAATTGTGTAACTTTACTTTACAGAGCAGATCTAATGAAGAGATAACTGTGCAGGCTCAGGGCAAAGGACGAGCAACTATGATGGTAAGTTCATATTTGTGGTCAGGTAATGCTGAGTAAATAGAAAACCACATAATTTTAGAATCTTCTAATAATAACCATACTTTGGTCTACAGTAGCAAACTCATAGCAATGCCAACAAAGAAAACCCCTTTACTTTTTTAAATCTCCCCACAAACCCTTTTAAAAGGGCCGGGGGGCGGGGCCACCCAAACCAACGAAAATTTAAAATTTATACTTTTGCTACGGCATTTCTGGGGACATTACAGTTTTGGGGAAATTTGAGCCTTCAAATTGTTTACCGAAACTCCCACGTCGCCCCCAGCTCTTTTTAAAGTTCCTGATTTTATGACCCCAAACCGGGGCCAAATTTCATCAAAATTTTCGCCCTTTTATTCCAAGGTAAATTGGCCCCCTCAAATTTTTCAGGCAAAAGGGAAATTTAAAGTTGGATAAAAAATTTTGAAACAAAAAGAAAAGCTCACCCCATTGCACCGGGGTAGACCCTTTTATCCACGCTTTGGGAATTTTGTGTTGTGTTGGGCCCCCCCTTTCCCCTTTTCCCCCCGGCCAAGCGGTTTGAATGAAAAACAAAGCCCGGGTATTCCCTGTTGCTAAACCAAACCGAGGGTTTTCAAACCCCAAGGGAAATCTAAATGCCGTTTAAAGGTGAAAAAAAACAACTTTTTTGCAATTAAAAAAAGCCCCGGGGGCACAAACAAATCACAGGGTTCCTGCACTAGACAACTCTTTTTGAGCGTATCGCTCTTTTTTCAAACAAATTAAAGGTAAAGGTCTTTGCTGCTAAATTTAAAACAACTTAAAACCAATCACGGGACAAAGGGGCCCATTATCACAGTTCATTAAAGCAAATAGGATGTCATTTTTTGGGTTTTTTTTTAAAGGGGAATACAACAAATTTTGATTTTACACTTTTTATGGCAATTAATCAATATTAAAAATAATTTAAAATTGGCGGTAATTGAGACCTTGTTGGGCTTTTTTGGTACCCAATGGAGTATCCAGTAACCCCCCTTTTCTGTCCCAGTTTTTTAAACCCAGTTACCTCCCCTAATTTTGGGGATGTTTTCTTTTTCGATGGCAAAAAATTTGAGGCTAGTTGGGATTACCTTGGTTTAAATTTCCCAAAAAATTTTTTTTTAAAACCCCCCGATGCTAAACCCCTTAAAAAATTAAATACCCCAGCTAGGGGCCCAAATTTCGGGGTTTTTATTTTTTTGTTTGGCTACCCCCAAAAATTTTTTTTTGGGAAAAAATTTCATTCAATGAAAATACACAACATTGGGGGTATTGGGAAATTTTAAAAAACTGCTTTAAAATTTCCCAAAATTTTTTCCCCTCTTGCAGTATCTCTTTTAAAAATTTAAAAAAATTTTTTAAATTTAGTTTTCACTTGTTACCTAATTTTCCCCCCACACTTAAAAAACCTTTTTTTAAAACCAATTTTTTTCGGATCTCCCCAAAAAAAGGGAAATTTGGGAAAAATAAACAAAAATTTTCCAAAAAGGAATTTCCAAAATTGGGGCCCCCACCCAATAAAATCCCCAAAAAAATAAATTTCCCCCCCAAAAACCAAAAATTTAAGGGTTTTTTAAAAAAAAACTCAAAAAAACAACCCGGGAAAAACCGATAATTTTTAAAAAAATTAAATCCTGAAAAAAATTTTTTATTCCCCAAAACCCCCAAAATTTTTTAAAAAACCCCCAAAAATTTTTCCTTTTTTAAAAAAAAACCCCCAAACCTTTATTTCCATCTTCCCCAAACCCCAAATTTTCCTCCCCACCCCTCCTGTAATCCTTCATCATTGGGTTGGAAAAATCTGCGAGCAAAACAAATTCCCCCATAGGGTTAAATTTCGGGCCCAAATTTTAACCCTGGGGAGTGGGAAAAATGTTTGCTTTGAGAATTGAAAAATTTCCCCGAATTTGGTTTTTCGGATACATTTGGTTTTTAAGTGCCACTTTCCAAATCCCCTCAAAAGGGGAAAAAATTATCCAGGAAAAGGGTTTCAAAGGGTTTTCCCAATTTCCATTTAAACCCAAATTAAATGGTTTGTTTTAAAAATTCCAAGAAAGGGTGTTTTGATCCTATATCAATTACCCCAAATAATAAGGGGGTCAACGATGTAGCGGGCCCATACCAACAATGCACTCCAATTTGGGATTTTCAATATTAAATATTCAAAGGGGCCCCCACCCCCCCAAAGGATATTAACTAAAGATGGTGAGGCTGTGGCACCCATGGGGCGCTCCCACCAGTTTTAAAAAGAAAATTTTCTTCAAAATTTTTTTAAAAAATTTTTAGCAAAAAATTTTAAAGGGCCTAAGTAGAAATTCCTTTTTAAAATTAGGGTCCAAAAATTGCTATGTTTTTTTGAGAAAAAAAAAGTTTTCGGTAAAGGGAAAAGCAATATTTATGCGGTTAAAAGATGAATATAAATTGATAACAACCCCAGGGAAATCCATGTATATTTTTTGGGGGCCCCTGTCTACCTGCCCCTGGTTTTCTCAGCATTTGTTTAGTATCTTTTAAAAGTTCCCGGGTAATTTTCGTACTATGGGCTGTAGGGTTTTTGATCTACCCAGGTACTAAACCCCCACAAAGAATTTGGGGTTTCTCGAAATTAAGGTCATGGGGGGTTTGGAAAAAAAAGCACCTTTTTTCTCCATAAAATACCCGGACCATAAATTTTCCCCAAAAATAAAATTTTTTTTTTTTTTTCGAATTTCCCCCCCAAAAAGGGTAGCCCTTCATTCCCAAAAATGTTTCCCCCAAAAATTTTAATACTAGAGTTCCATAGGAAATTTTTTGTATTTTTTTGGAAAGTTTTGTGTCTTGAAAAAAATAACTTCAGTTGGGGCCAAACCCCACCCCCTAGCCCCCCTTTGTCCCCCTTCCAAAAGACCCAATTTTTGTTTCTCTTTTTCTCCTTTAAAACTTTTTCTTTTGGAACCCCTTTTAAGGTTTTTTTTTGTCCCTTTTCTTTTTTTTTCTTTAAAAGGGGCATTTTTTGGTTTTTTAAAGCCCCTAAGGGCACCCCCATGACATTTTTTTAAAAAAACCTTTCCCTGGCCCGGGGACCCTTTCTTTAATTGGATAGAAGGCTGGGTTTTGGCATGTTGTGATGGGTGCCGGGGTCCCCCATTATCTAAAAATTTTCCCCAAAATCCGTATCTTTCCCTTTTTTGGGGCTCTAGAAAATTTCTCAATTTCCCCTTTGTTCATTGAATTGGAGTGTTTTCCCTTTCTCATTAAAACCTCATCTAACCTAGTAATTTTCACCAAAACCATTTTTATCCAAACTTTATTTTTTAAAAAAAATTTTTTTTAATCTTTGGGAATTAAACAAAATAAAAATTAAATTTATTTTTCTAAAATGGGAGAAAAAAGATCAAAAGAGCAAGAAGGGGAAAAAATTTAGTCCTTTTTTCCAGACTTTAATTTGGGATTGAGGGCAAAAAGTAAATGTTAAGACACAACCTGAATTTTCATTTTCCTAAATTTTTTGTTTGGGGCCCCTTTTTTTTTTGGGCCTACGCCCCTTGTGGATTTCCTCGGGGTCACTTCTTCCTGTTTTTTTCCCCTTGTACTTACGTTTTTTGATTTATTTTTTCTGGGCCCCTTTGGGGTTGTTCTTCATCTTTAATATTCTTTTTTGTTGCCCTATCAAAAAATCTGTGTTCCTCCCCTATCTTTCCTTGCAATTTCCCCAGAAAAATAACCCGGTCCTTTTTTTTTCTATTGTTTTTTTCCGTTTTTTTTCTTAATATCGATCTTGATAAAAAATTCCTGTTTCTCTTTAACCCATGTTTTAAACCGTTTTGTTTTATAATTTTCCCCCATCTCTCTGTATTTTCTTCTCTTTTTTTTTCCAGATGATCTTTTGATTTTGTCAACTGTATCTTTTAGTTTTTTTTTGTGCTTATCATATTGTATCATATCACTAAATGTTAAACTTTCCCCCTGTGCGTTTTTTTCTTGCTCTCTGTTTTTTTAAATTTTTTCTTTTTCAAAATCTATTATTAACTTTATTAACGCTAACGAACATTCTGACAAAAACCGTTCCATTTTTTATGAATTCATTTTTAGAAAATGAGGGGATTTTCTTCAACCTCAAACCTCTCGTTTTATTTTTTTTCAAAAGTTGTTTGTCTGTTGGTCCCACCAAGTTTCCTTTTATTTGGCTTTCTCCAATTTCTATAAATCCCTGATCCCTTTCATGTTACAACCATTTCTGCATTATTTTCTTTAAACCCCATCGCTAGTTTGGTTTTTGCGATCTATGGTAAGGGAGCTTCGGGTTTTTTGCATTTTAAAACAGGGCCCGGGGATCAATCATGTGACTATGCGCTGCTTTTATACGTAAAAATTTTCTAATCCACATCATGCATTATATAGTAGCTGCCCATAGGTACAGCCTATAAGGCCTTATAAACCTTGCAGGTAAAATAGAAAAAATAAAATTTTGCCCCCTATTCATGCAGCTTGTATCCACGGTGAATTCGTGTTGTGTTGCCTTCCGTCCCGTTTCCCCCCGGGGCCAAAGGGGTTCGAATGAAAAACAATGCCGGGATACCTGTTCAAAACCATACCGAGGTTTGCACCGAAAGGGAACTCCAAATGCCGGTAACGGTGAAAATACAACTTTATTTGCAGTTTAAAACTAGCAGCGCACAAAAAAAAGTCACAGATGCCTGCACTAACAACGCTTTCAGCGTATCGCTCTTTTTTCAAGTAAAAGTACGACTTAGTGCAAATTTTTAAAAACAACAAAAACCCAATCACTACAGGTCTAGATCACATTTCAAAATTGAAAAAGGATGTCATTTTGTTTTTTTTAAAAGGGAGAATACAACTATTGTGATTTACACTTTATGGGCAATTAATCAGTATATAAAATAAAAAATCATGCTTAATTGAGAAATTTTTCAAGCTTGCTTTCTCTAATTATTATATTAATACTCGGGTTGCACTGTTACATCTTTGCCCCAAATTTAAAAAAGCCTTTTTGTTTTAACCATATTTTCCCTTTGGGAGCCCCAAATAAAGGACTTGGGATACATTTTTGCCTATTTTTGATTCCTTTTTGGGACACATGCCACCCCATTTTTTTGGGTTTTCAGAAAAAATTTTCTCTTGACCAGAATTTTTAAAGGGTTTTTAAAAAATTTTGACCTTAGGCATTACAAACAAAAAAGACCTTTTAAAGAAAAAAAAAAAAGGGGACAAAAAAAACCCTTACCTGGTCCCAAAAAAAAGCATTAAAGAATAAAGACAACAAAAATTGGGTCATTAAAAAGGGCGAAAAAGGGGGGGCTCTTGGTGATGGATGCTGGCCTCTATACTAAGCAAGTATATAATATCTTACAAGACACAAAGACTTACCACAAACTACACAAAAATCCTATGGAACTCTATTATAAAAAATTGGAACATCTTTAAGAAGGGCTACCCTTTTGGGGTAATTCAGAAAACAAAAAAATTTTTTTGGGGGAAACAATCATATGGCCCAATTTTGGAGCCCCTAAGTTTGCAAAAAAAAATTTTTTCCTCCAAACCTGGGACCCATATTTTTGAGTAACCAATCCTTTGTGAGAATTTTAGTACCTGGTAGATCAACATCACACCCTAAAACGAAATTACCCGGGTAATAAAAAACTAAATCTATCTGAGAACCATGGAGGTAGACAGTGAAAAAACAACTATACAGGTTTAGCTGTGATTTATAAATTTTATATTCATCTAAAACCGCATGATATTGCCATCATAGCAGTAACATTTTTTCTCAAACAACATAGCAATTATGATCCTAATTTACAAGAATTTCTACTTATGTCTATAGAATTCTTGCTAAAAAGCAATTTTTTCACATTTGAAGATAATTTCTATTTACAACTGGTGGGAGCGCCCATGGGTGCCACAGCCTCACCCTCATTAGCTAATATCACTATGGCATGGTGGGAGCACCATGCCATATATCATATTGACAATCCCCCACTTGGGGTGCATTGCTGGAGGGCGCTACATCGTACCCCTTATTATTTGGGGGCACGATGACGCCATACAGCCTTTTCTTGGAAATTTAAATCAAAACCCTTTTTTTTTAGGTTTCACTGGAAATTGGATAAAACATGAAATCCCATTCCTGGAATTCCCTAAGGGGGTTTGGAAAGTGGGACGTAAAACTACAATGTACGCAACCAAATTTTGGGAAATTTAATTCCAAAGCAAACAGTTTTTCCACTCCCCAGGACATTGGGGCAATACCCCATGGAAATATTTAAAGGGGTCGCAACTTTGCACCAAAAAAGACAAAAAAGAAGGATGGTAACATTGCCAAAGAATAAGGGGAGAGGCTACACCATAAAGAGTTGAAAAAAGCTAAAGCCAAAAATTTGAGAAAAAACCAACAACAATTTTTTGCAAAAAGTGAATACAAAAACAACAGGGCTTATAATTCCAAAAATAATTTTCTCAAAAAAGTATAGTAAAAATTTTAGAGAAAAAAATCAAAATTTTAAAAAACCTTAACATTTTGCTCAAGACGAAATTTTTTTTCCCCGAAATCCCCAAAAAATGGAGTGGCATTTTCCCCAAAAGGAATCAAAAAAAAAGGCAACAAATTCCAATACCTTTTTAAGACTCCAAAGCAAAATAAGTTTAAAAAAAAACTTTTTTAATTCAATAATTAACACCAACCTTATTAAAACTAAAACATTTGAAACACAGCAAAAATATTTAAAAAAGATTTTTAATCAAAACATCTTTTTTTAAAAATTTTTTTTTCCCCCTAAACCCAAAAAAAAATCCCCATTTAAACCCCGTTATCAGGAAAAAACAAAAATCACATCGGGACGTAAAACATTTTTGAATGTCCCAAGGTAATCAACAGCCTCAAATTTTTATGCCATCGAAAAAATACCTCCCAAAAGGGGGTAAATGGGTAAAAAAAAACAAGAAGGCTTAGGATCTCACTTGGGAAAAAACCCAAAAAAACCCCAAGTCTCAAAACCGCACTGATTTTTATAAAACTGATTTAAAATGCCCTATAATGTTACACACAAAATTTATTCTCCTTAAAAAAAAAACCAAAATGACACCATTTTGCATTATGAACATGTATCATAGACCCTGACGTATTGGTTTTTTAATTTTTTAAATTACAGCAATACCGACCTTTTACTGTGAACAAGAGCGATACGCTCGAAACGCGTCGTCTAGTGCAGCATCCTTTGGGCTTTTTTGGCGCTGCAGTTTTAATCTGCAAAAAAGTTGTATTTTCCACCTTACCGGCATTTGGAGTTCCTTGCAAGGGAAACCCGTATGGTTTTTGCAAAAGGATTCCGGCATTGTTTTTCATTTGAGGGATATAATAGGCCAGGGGGGCGCTAGGCTGTTTATTCGGGGGCCCGGGCCCCCGAATAAAACCCCCCTTCCCCGAACCTCCCGGGGCCTCCAGGCCCCGGCCCAGGGGCCTGGAGCCCCACCTGCCCGCAGCTACTTTGGGGCGCCCCGCGGGACACAAAATCCAGCGGGGGGCTTCCCCCGGAGAAAGATAGGGGATCCCCCCTTTCCCTCCCCCCCCGGCCGACGGGGGTGGCCCCCCCTTTTTGGGAAATTGAGGACCCCCGGGCCCCCGGCGGCCCCAGCGGGCAGCGGCGCAAATGTAATGCCCCTCATCACGCCGCTCCCCTGTCCCCCCTGGGGGAACAGCGCGTCACAGGCTGTCCCCGAGGAGCTGCCGGAGAGGTGGGCTAAATGAGGACAAAGGCCTTTGCCGGGGGAACTAAGGGAATTAATGTTGTTTATTTTTTATACCCGTTTACCTCCCTTTGTGGGCCCTATATATTCCGTCCCTAAAAACTGCCTTTTGGGGCCCCAAAATACCTGCCCAGTCCCCAAAAAATACTGCCTGTGGCCCCATATCCCTGCCCCCGTGCCCCTAATAGGGCCCAGTGCCCCATATACTGCCTGGGGCCCCCCATTTTACTGCCTGGGGCCCCCCCCTTTTACCTGCCTGGGGCCCCCTATACCGCCTGCGGCCCCCTAGACCTGCCTGAGGCCCCCATATACCCCCTTTGGGGGCCCCCATATACCGGGCCTTTTGGCCCCATAAATACTCCGGGTGCCCCCCAAAAAACCCTGCCTGGGCCCCCTATCCCCCTGCCTCGGCCCCCATAAATACTCCCACCCCCAAATGGGCCCCCCTTTTTAACTGCCTGGGGCCCCATATATACTCCCTGACCCAAATATACCTGCCTTTGGCCCCATATACCCCCTGGGGGCCCCCCCAAAATACTGCCTCCGGCCCCTAAAAAAGCCTGCGGCCCCCATACCTGCCTAGGGCCCCCCTTATCCCCTGCCTTGGGGCCCCCCTAAACCATGCCTTGGCCCCCAATAGCTCCTGGGGGCCCCCTAACCTGCCTTGGGCCCCCCAAAAATCCTGTTGCCCCCTATACCTGCCTGTGGCCCCCAAAACCCCTGCGGCCCCTATACTGCCCTGCGGGCCCCATACTCCCTTTGGGGCCCCCAATACCTCCCTGGGGCCCCCCCCTAAACCTGTTTTGGCCCCCTAAAACCTTGCTTTTCCCCCCCTAAGCCCTGTGGCCCTATATTTCCTTTTTAAAGCCCCTATATACCTGCCTCTGCCCCTATTTTCTAAATTCCCTTTGCTTGGGGAGTCCCCCTATTTTGGGATCCCTGCCTGAAAAGTGACCCTATATCTTTATACCTGCCGACATTGACCCTAAAACTATATACCGCCAAGTGACCCTAAAAATTTATACCCCTCACCGGCCATTTTATTGGTAAAAACCTTTCCAAAACCTTCTTTAAACATTTAAAATTTTCAAATTTCCAAATCACATGGCGGAAACCCTCTGCATTTGGGCATGAGACAGGCAAAAAATTTCCCTGAAAGTTCAAACCGGGGCATAGTTTTGGGGAAGAAAGGTGATTTGAGTCCCTTTGAAGTGGCTTGTTTTGGTCCAAAAAGGGGCCTGGTCTGAGAAATTTCAAAAACTGGGGGGGATCTCCTGGGTTTTTTAAACGCAAAACCCCCAAATCTCTAGGGTTTCCCAAGAGAATGGCCCCGAAAAAGAAAAAACATCCAGTAAAAGGGGGCAGTCCTGTGGGGGGAAAGGGCCTTTGACCCCCAAAAAAAAAAAGGGGGGGTTTTTTCCGGGGAAAAAAAAAATAAAAAAACCCCCCCTTTTCCAAAAGGGGGGAAAAAAACCCCCAAAAAAAAAATTTGGGAAAAGGGGGGAAACCCAAAACCCAAAGGGCCCCCTTTCCCCCCAAAAAAAAAAAACCCCCCCCAAAAAAAAAAAAAAGGGGAAAAAAATTTTTTCCCCCCTTTCCCCGGGTTTGGGAAAAAATTTTTTTTAAACTAAAAAGGGGGGCCCCCCCCAAAAAAAAAATTCCCCTTTTTTTTTGGGGGGGGGGTTTTTTGGGTTTTTTGGCCCCAAAAATTTTTTTTCCCCGGGTTTTTCCCCAAAAAACCCCCAAAAAAGGGGGGGGAAAATTCAGGGTTTAAAAAAAGGGGGTTTTTTAAAAAAAAAAAAAAGGGGGAAAATTTTTAAAAATTTAGGAAAAAAATTTTTTCCCCCCAAAAAAAAAACCCCGGGGGGGGGTTTTAAAATTTTTAAAAAAAAGGGGGGGGTTGGCCCGGGGGAAAAAAACCCCCGGGGTCCAAAAAAGGGGGAAAAAAAAAACCCCTTAAAAAAAAGGGGTTTTTAAAACCCAAAAATAAGGGGGGAAAAAAAATTTTTTTCCCCCCCAAAAAGGGGGGCCTTTTGGGAAGGGGCCCTTTTTGGGGGGGGGAAAAAATTTTTTTTGGGGGGGGTTTTTAATTTTTTTTTCCTTTTTTTTTTATTTTTTTGGGAAAAAGGTTTTGGGGGTTTTTTTGGGGGTTTTTTTTTTAAAAAATTTTTTTAAAAAATTTTTTTTTTTTCCTGGTTTAATTTTTGGGGGAAAAAAAAAGGGGAAAAGGGGGGTTTTTAAAAAATAAATTTCATTTTTTTTTTTAAAAAACCCCCCAAAAAAAAAATTAAAATTCCCAAAAAAAGGGAAAAAAAAAAGGGGGGGGTTTTCCCTTTAAAAAAAAAAAAAAAATTGGGGAAAAAAACCCCCCCAAATTAAAAAAAAGGGGCCCGGGCCCCCAAAATTTTTAAAACCCCCCCCCCCTTTTTTAAAAAAAAAAAAAAAAAAAACCCCCCCCCCCCCCCCCAAAGCCCCAAAAAAAGGGAAAAAACCCCGCCCCCAAAAAAAAGGGGGCAAGCCGGGGTTAAAATTTTAAACCCCTTTTTTTTTCCCCCCCAAAAAAAAAAATTTTTTCCCCAAAAAAAAAACCCCCCCCCAAAATTCCCCCCCAAAAAAGAAAAAAAAAGGGAAAAAAAAACCAAAAAAAAATTTTTTTCCCCTTTTTTTGGAAATTTTTTTTTTAAACAAAGGGGTTTCAAAAAAAAAAAAAAAATTTTTTCCCTTTAAAAAAAAAAAATTTTAAAAAAACCCCCCCCCCAAAAAAAAAAAGGGGGTTTAAATTTTCCAAAAAAAAGGGGGAAAACCCTTTTTGGGAAAAAAAACCAAAACCTTTAAAATTTTTTCCAACCCCCGGGGGAAACCCCCTTTTAAAAAAAAAAAAATTTTTTTTTTTAAAAACCCCAAAAAACCCCCCCAAGGCCAAAAAAAACCCGGGGGGAAAAAAAGGGTTCAGGAAAAAAAAAAAAAAGGGGGGAAAAAAACCGAAAAACCCCAAACCCCCCAAAAAAAAAAAAAAGGGGAAAAAACCCCCCCCCTTTTTTTTTGGGGGGGGCCCTAAAAGGGGGGAAAAACCCCAAAAATGCCCCCCAAAAATTTTTTTTTTTTCCCCCCCCCCCCCCCCCAAAAAAACCAAAAAAGGGCCCCCTTTTTTTAAAGGTTGGGGCCCTTTTTTTTTCCAAAAACTTTCCCCCCAAAAAAATTTAAAAAAACCCCCAAAAATTTAAAAAAAAAAAACCCCCACTTTTTTTTTTTGGGGGGGTTTTTTAAATTTAAAAAAAGGGAAATTCCCCGGGTTTATAAATTTTCCCAAAAATTTTCCCCCCCCAAAAGGGTTTTTTTGGGGGGTTTTTTTAAAAACCCAAAAAAAATTTTAAAAACCCCTTTTTTCCCAAAAATTTTTTTGGGGGGGTTTTTTTGGGGTTTTTTTTTTTTAAAAAATTTTGGGAACCCCGGGTTTTTAAAACCCCCAAAAAAAAATTTTTTTAAATTTTTTTTTTAAAAAAAATTTTTTTTTAAAAAAAAAAATTTTCCCCTTTTTTTAAAAAAAGTTAAAAAAAAAAAAAAAAAAAAACTTTTTTGGGGGAAAAAAAAAAAAAATTTTTAAAAAAAAAGGTTTTCCTAAAAAAAAACTTTTAAAGGGAAAAGGGGTTTTTTTTTTTTTTTTGGTTAAGGGGAAAATAATTTTTTTAAAAAAAAATTTTTTTTCCCCCCCCGGGGAAACAAAGGGGGGGGAAAAAAAAAAATTTTAATTTTTGGGGGGTTTTTTTTTTATCCCCCCCCCAAAAAAGGCCCCCCCAAACTTTTAAAAACCCCCAAAAACCAAAAAGGGAAAAAAAAATTTTTTTAAAAAAAAAAAAAATTTTTCCCCCAAAAGGGGAAAAAAAAAAAAATCTTTTAAAAAAGGGTTTTTTTTTAAAAACTTTCCCAATTTTTTTTAAAAAACCCCCAAAAAATTTAATTTGGCTTCCCAAAACCCCAAATTTTAAAAAGGGGTTTTTAAATTTAAAAAAAACCCCCCTTTTTTTTTAAAAAAAAAAAATTTTTTTAAAAAAATTTTTTTTTTAAAAAAAATTTTTTTCCAAATAAAGGAAAAAAAAAACCCCCAAAACCCCCCCTTTCCCCCCCAAAAAATTTTTAAAAAAAGGGGGAAAAAAAAAAAAAAAAAAATTTTAAAAAAAAATTTCCCTTTTGGGGTTTTTTTTTTGGGGGGAAAAAAAAAAAAATTTTTTTTTAAAAAAAAAAAAATTTTGGGGAAAAAAAAAAGGGGGGAAAAAGGGGGGAAAAGGGAAATTTCCCCCAAAAAAAAAAAAAAACAAAAAAAAAGGGGGAAAACCCCCCCCTTTTTTGGGAATTTAAAGGGGGCCCTTTTTCCCCTTTTTGGGGCCCCCCCCCGGGGGGGGGGGGGCCCCCTTTTTTCCCCCCCCCCCCCAAAAAAAAAAAGGGGGGGAAGGGGGGCCCCCAAAAAAGGGGGCCCCCCCCCCCAAAAAAAAAAAATTTTTAAACCCCCAAAAAAAAAAATTTTTTTTTTAAAAGATTTTAAATTTTTTAAAAAAAATTTTTGGGGGGGTTTTTTCCCCTTTTTAAAAGGCCCAAAAAAAAAAAAAAAAACCCCCCCCGGGGGTTTTTAAAAATTTCCCTTTAAAGGGGGTTTTTTAAAAAAAAATTTTTTTTCCCCAAAATTTTTTTTTTCCCCAAAAAATTTTTTTTTTAAAAAACTACAAAAAAAATTTTTTTAAAAAAAAAAAATTTTTTGGGTTTTTTTTTTCCCCAAAAAAACCCGGGCCCCCTTTTTTTTTTAAAAAAAAAAAACCCCCCCCGGGGTTTAAAACCCCCAAAAAAAAAAGGGGGCCCCCCCCAAAAAAATTTTTAAATTTTAAAAAAAAAAAGGGGAAAAAAAAATTCCCCCAAAAAAAAAGGGGGTTTTTTTTTTTTTTTTTTTGGGTTTTTTTTTTTTTTTTTTTTTTTTTTTTTTTTTTTTTTTTTTAAAAAAAATTTTTTTTTTTTTTTTTAAAATTTTCCCCCTTTTTTTTTTTTTCCCCAAAAAGGGGGGGTTTTTTTTTTTTAAAATTTTCCCCCCCCAAAAAGGGGGCCCCCCCAAAACCCCCCAAAAAAACCCTTTTTTCCCCCCAAAAAAAAAAAAAAAGGGGGCCCCCCGGGGGGGTTTTTAAAAAAAAACCCCCCAAAAAACCCCCCCAAAAGAAATTTTTAAAAAAAAAAACTTTTTTTCCCGGGGCCCCCAAAAAAAGCCCAAAAAAAAAAAAAAAAAAAAACCCAAAAACCCCCGACCCCCTTTAATAAAAAAAAAGGGGGGGGGGCAAAAAAAAAAAAAAAAAATTTTTTTTTCCCCAAAAAAAAAAAATTTTTTTTTTCCCCCCCCCCCCCCCCAAAAAAAAATTTTTTTTTTTCCCCCAAAAAAAAGGGGGGAAAAAAAAAAAAAACCCTTTTTGAAAAAAAAAAACCCCCCAAAAAAAAAATTTTAAAAAAAATTTTTAAATGGGGGGGAAAAAAAAGGGGGGAAAACCAAAAAAAAAATTTTTCCCAAAAAAAAAAAACAAAATTTCCCAAAAAAAAACCCCTTTTCGGAAACCGGGGGAAAAAAAAAAAAAATTTTAAAAACCAAAAAAAAACCCAAATTTTTAAAAGGGGTTTTTTTTTATCCCTTTTTCCCCCAAAAAAATTTTAAAAACCACCCCCACCCCAAAAAAAAAGGGGGGGAAAAAAAACTTTTGACAGTTTTATGAATAGCCGTTTGCCAAAACTTGGCTCAGTCTGCACTAGACACAACACTTTTTAATGTGCAAAAACACACCAAGAATGTGCCAAGGTTTGGCGTCAAAACTGCCATACAAATCTATACCATAGTTGAGACAAAGTTTGGCGCTTAACACTCTTTGTGCCAAAATGTTTGAGCCAAAAAACTGATGTAGTCCTCTGCGACAGTTGTATGAATAGTCGTAACTGCCATCCAAATCCAAACCATGGCTTAGACAAAGTTTTGTGCATAACACTCTTTCATACATACTGTAAGATATGAAAGAAAAAATAGAGGGGGCGCACAATAGTGGAGTATGCTAAAAAGAATAAAACAGTTTAAGACTGGTCACAAATGTACTCACCTTGTAGAGTTGTGCTAATAATATAGAGGCACAACTCTCGTAATGGTTTGGGAGGCTCTGAGTCTGAGCCCGTATCACGGCAGTACGAAGAGAAAGAAAAACGACCTGGCACTCGTGACTGCAGTTTTCCAATAAAAGATGCAAGGATAATGGATAAAAGTGTCTATTTATTTTTAAAAATGCAAAGAGGTTGTAAACCTTCACACAATTAAAAACAAAACACTATTTAAGACTTTACGCGTTTCACGCTGAACACCAGCGCTTCCTCAGAAATCAATTTTTTTTGCTTTTTTTCCCAGTATATTCTATGGTACGGTGAATAACACCACTAGAAAGTACATCTTGTCCGGAAAAAGAAAAGCCCTCATGTGTCTATGTAGATGAAAAAATTAAAAAGTTATATCTCTTGGAAGGTGGGGAGGTAAAAAAGAACGGGACGAGGTTAAAACCAAATTTGACTATGGATTTATTGTCCATCAGTGAAGGAAGAACCACAATTCTCCTAATGAATTATAGGTAGGAGACACCTAATAATCAAGTATACCCGGCATCACAACCAAATTACCATAATCAGTAACTACCAGGAACAAAATTAATGCCTATGGGTCCAGATACTAAAATGTAACTTTTATTGATATACTTTAAAATGGGACACCAAAAAAGGTCCATAAAAAACCTACTAGAACACCCCAATAAGGTCAAATGGAGCACCCGCCACAAAAGGGGCGACCCCGCGCAGGAACACCCCACCAATCCCTACAAAACAGAACAAAAGGACTAATATCCAAGCAATAATAGTAGTATATAGTAAAAAATATACTAACATGAGGCAATCCCCGTTATCCACAATGGTAACATGTATTTCCAACGGGTTTCTCCCACCTATCGTGTGGGTTCATCAGGAAACGGCAGGAACCGATAGAATGCCTATAAGTGTCTAAATAGAGACAAAACCATTATATTGCTTAGGTCCCTTAGATATAAAGATGAATACAGGTCCTTAGTATGATAACGGATCCTCTGATGACGGAAGGTGGTGCTACTCCAGATGACCACAAAATGCTACTTAATTTCATGGTCATCATCTGGAGTAGCACCACCAGTAGCACTACTCTTAGATTTAAGGATAGCTTTATAGACAAGTCAGTAATACTGTATATATGATGCTGGTGACGGGCACCAGAAATGCAGGTCCGCAAATGATGGTGGATGAGGCCTACCCCTGTGGTAATATGCTTAACCTCTAGCAAATGTCTCTCTCTCTGTCCCTCTCTCTCTCTCTTTGTCTTTCATAGCTCTGATGGGGATGTGTTTCTCTCTTGGTTGTGTATTTTTCCTCTCTGTTCACATCTGCCTCTACCTTGCTGGTTAAAGCCTTCTCAGCCTGGC
Organism: Phyllomedusa bahiana; assembly: GCA_025379985.1. Taxonomy (NCBI): domain Eukaryota; kingdom Metazoa; phylum Chordata; class Amphibia; order Anura; family Hylidae; genus Phyllomedusa; species Phyllomedusa bahiana. The sequence goes on from JAODAL010012537.1 coordinate 58,326, forward strand.
TATTTCTATGAGCTTTTTTAGGCCCAGTGTAAAGGGGCAGCCTGCTCTTGGCCCAAAGTCGGCAACCTAGGACCATGTTAAAGTTCTACTAACTTCCACCACAGCTAAAAAAAAACACTAATCTGTGACAGCCTGAGCGTTTAAAGTTTTTATCCCTTCCTACTCCACAGGTTACTCCTGTACAGGTAAGCCTTAAGGGGCCATCTCACCACTGTACCTTTGCAAAAATACATAACTTTAACCCTACAATGCAATACTAAGGGGGGCATGTATGAACTTGGCACCGGACTTACCAGTTCTACCTCTGTTTTTGATAGTGTATGATCCGACAGTACGTATGAAAATTGCTTACGTCCCTTAGATATAAAGATGAATACAGGTCCTTAGTATGATAACGGATCCTCTGAGACGGAAGGTGGTGCTACTCCAGATGATGACCCAAAAAAATGCTATACTTAATTTCCTTTTGTGATCATCATCTGGAGTAGCACCACCTTCCATCATTAGAGGATCCGTTACGATACTAAGGACCTGTATTCATCTTTATATCTAAGGGAGTTAAGCAATATAATGGTGTTGTCTCTATTTAGACACTTATAGGCATTCTATCTGTGAATGTCGTTCCCTGATGAACCCACACGATAGGTGGGAGAAACCCGTTGGAAATACATGTTCCCATTGTGGATAACAGTGATTGCCTCGTGTTAGTGTATTTTTACTATATACTACTATTATTGCTTGGATATTAGTCCTTTTGTTTTGTAGGGATTGGTGGGGTGTTCCTGCGCGGGGTCGCCCCTTTTGGGGCGGGTGCTCCGTTTGACCTTATTGGGGTGTTCTAGTAGAATTTTTATGGACCTTTTTTTTGGTGTCCCATTTTTAAAGTATATTAATAAAAGTTACATTTTAGTATCTGGATCCATAGGCATTAATTTTGTTCCTGGTAGTTATTGATTGTCCATCAGTGACTGAAGTATGTCAACCAGGATGGTGAGGTAAAGCTGGAGGCCCTTTCTTAGTTTTCATTCTCTCTATTTTACTCTACGGTTCTGCAGGTTACATCGGTTTACCATGCTCTGCGCGCAGAGGAAGGAAATGGGTGCAAAAACTTTGATCTTTTAGTTACAGTTAAAGAAAAGCCACATGGTAAGTTTAAGAATGAGTGCCAATAGTTTCCAAACTCTGTCACCTATAACATACAACTGTGTGCCACATATAATTTACAGCTGTGTGCCCCCTATAATGTACAGCTGTGTGCCCCCCTTTAAAGTAAGTTTTGTGGGCACCTATAATGTTTCAGCTGTGTGCCCCTTATTAAAAGTACAGTGTTTTGCCCCTTATAATGTACGCTGTTGTAAATATAATGTAAGCTGTTGCCCCCCTATAATTTTACAGCTTGGGGGTGTCACCTATAAAAGTACAGTGTTGTGCCCTTATAATGTACAGCTGTTTGCCCCCCATAAGGGAAGCTTTGGGGCCACCTAAATATAAGGGTGTGTGCCACCTTTTAATATACGCTGTGTGGGAAACCCCTTTAATTTTACAGCTTTTGTGCCCCCTATAATGTACAGATGTGTGTCACCCTTTTAAAGTAAAAGCTGTGTTCTCCCTATAATTTTACAGCTGTGTGCCCCCTTTTAATGTACAGCTGTTTTCCAAAGAATAATGTACAGCTGTGTTGGCCCCCTTAAAGTACCCGCTGTGGCCCCTATAACGTAAGCTGTGTGCCCCCCATAAAGTACAGCGTGTGCCCCCCATAAAGTACAGCTGTGTGCCACCTTTTAAATACAGCTGTTGGCCCCCTTTTAAAGTACAGTGTGTGCCCCCCTTTTAAAAATACCCCTTGTGTGTCACCTATAATGTACAGTGTGTGCCCCCCATAAAAGTAACCAAAAAGTGTGCCCCCTAAAATGTACCGCTGTGTGCCCCTATAATGTACAGCTGTGGCCACCCATAATGCAGTGTGTACATAATGTGTGCTTCCCTATATGTACAGCTGTGTGGCCCCTATAATGTACAGCTGGTGTCCCTTAATGTACACTGTGCCCCTATAATGTACAGCTGTGTCCCCTTAAGTATGTCAAGCTGTGTGCCCCCTAAATACAGCGTGTCACCTATAATGTACAGCTGTGTGCCCCCTATATGTACTTTTTGGTGTCCCCCATGTAATTACAGCTTGCTACCTTAATACAGCTGTGCCCCTATAATGTACACTTGTGCCCCCTATAATGTCAGCTGTGTGCCCCTATAATAAAGCTGTGTGCTCCTATAATGTACAGCTGTGTGCCCCAAATAATGTACGCTTGTGCCCCCTATAATTGTACAGCTGTGCCCTATAATGTACAGCTGTGTGCCCCTATAATGTACAGCTGTGTGCCCTATAATATACAGCTGTGTGCCACCTATAATGTACAGCTGTGTGCCCTATAATGTAAGCTGTGTGCGCCATAAATGTACAGCTGTGTGCCCAATATAATGTACAGCTGTGTGCCCCTTAATTACAGCTGTGTGTCACCTATAATTTACAGCTGTGTGCCACCTATAATGTACATGTCTGTCCCCTAATGAAGCTGTGTGCCCCTATAATGACACTGTGTGTCCCCTATAATGTTACAGCTGTGCCCCTATAATGTACAGCTGTGTCCTACCTATATGTAAGCTGTTTCACCATAATTACAGCTGTTCCCTATAATGAGCTGTGGTCACCTATAATGACAGTTGTGCCCTATAAGTACAGCTTGCCCCCTATAAACTGTACCAATAATGTAAGCTTTTCCCATAATGTAGCTTTTCTAAAGTGTGCCCCTATAATGTACAGCTTGGGGTTCCCAACTAATTTTAACTGTGTGCCCCCTATAATGTACAGTGTGTGCCACCTAAATTACACTGTGTCCCCCTATAATGTACAGCTGTGTGCCCTATAATGAATGTGTTTATCCGCTTGTGTCACTAAGTGTGTCCCTATAATGTACGCTGTGTCCCTATATTAGCAGTGTGCCCCCTTAATGTACAGCTGTGTGTCCCCATAATTACAGCTGTGTGCCCTATAATGTACAGCTTGTGCCACCTATAATGTACACTGTTGTCCCCTATAATGTACAGCTGATGTCCTGATCACTATAATGTACAGCTGTGTGCCCTATAATGTACAGCTGTGTGCCCCCTATAATGTACAGCTGTGTCACCTATAATGTACAGTGTGCTCCCTATAATATACAGCTGTGTGCCACCTATAATGTACAGCTGTGTTGCCACCTATAATAGAAGTGTCCCCTATAATTACGTTCTCCTATAATGTACACTGTGTGCCCCTATAATGTACAGCTGTGTGCACCTATAATGACAGCTGGTGGCCCCCTAATTAACTATGTCCAAGCCTGTGTCCCTTAATGTACAGTGTGTGCCCCCTAATGTACAGCTGTGTGCCCCTATAATGTACAGCTGTGTGCCCCCATAATGTACAGCTGTGTGCCCTATAATGGGACAGCTGTGTCCCCTATAATGACAGTGGGGTGCCCCCTATAATGTACAGCTGTGTGCCACCTATAATGTACAAGGTGTGTCCCCTATAAAAGTACAGCTGTGTGCCCCGAAAAATGTACAGCTGTGTGCCCCTATAATTGTACAGCTGTGTGCCCCTATAATGTCTGTGTTTCCCTTAATGTACAGCTGGGGTCACCTTAATGTACAGTGTGTCCCCTATAATGGACAGCTGTGTGCCCCCTATAATGTAATGTGTGCCCCTATAATGTACAGCTGTGTGTCCCCTATAATGTACAGCTATGTCACCTATAATGTACAGCTGTGTGCCCCCTATAATGTACAGATGTGTGCCCCCTATAATGTACAGCTCTGTGCCACCTATAATGTACAGCTGTGTGCCCCTATAATGTACAGCTGTGTGCCCCCAATAATGTACAGCTGTGTGACCCCTATAATGTACACTTTTCCTTTTTATGTGGCCCTATAATGTACAGCTGTGTCACCTATAATGTACAGCTGTGTGCCTCTATAATGTACAGCTGTGTGCCCCTATAATGTACAGCTGTGTGCCTCCTATAATGTACAGCTGTGTTCTCCCTATAATGTACAGCTGTGTCCCCTATAATGTACAGCTGTGTGCCCCCTATAATGTACAGCTGTGTGTCACCTATAATGTACAGCTGTGTGCCCCTATAATGTACAGCTGTGTGCCCCCTATAATGTACAGCTGTGTCACCTATAATGTACAGCTGTGTGTCCCCTATAATGTACAGCTGTGTGCCCCCTATAATGTACAGCTGTGTCACCTATAATGTACAGCTGTGTGCCCCCTATAATGTACAGCTGTGTGTCACCTATAATGTACAGCTGTGTGCCCCCTATAATGTACAGCTGTGTGCCCCCTATAATGTACAGCTGTGTGCCCCCTATAATGTACAGCTGTGTGCCACCTATAATGTACAGCTGTGTGCCCCCTATAATGTACAGCTGTGTGCCCCTATAATGTACAGCTGTGTGTCACCTATAATGTACAGCTGTGTGTCACCTATAATGTACAGCTGTGTGTCACCTATAATGTACAGCTGTGTGCCCCTATAATGTACAGCTGTGTGTCACCTATAATGTACAGCTGTGTGCCTCCTATAATGTACAGCTGTGTGCCCCTATAATGTACAGCTGTGTGTCCCCTATAATGTACAGCTGTGTGCCCCCTATAATGTACAGCTGTGTGCCCCTATAATGTACAGCTGTGTGTCCCCTATAATGTACAGCTGTGTGTCACCTATAATGTACAGCTGTGTGTCACCTATAATTAAGCTGTGTGCCCCTATAATGTACAGCTGTTGTCCCCCTATAATGTAAAAGCTGTGTCACCCCATAATGTACAGCTGTGTGCCCCCTAAAATTCAACTGAATGTGTGTACACTGTTCCTATAATGTACAGCTGTGTGGCACCTATAATGTACAGCTGTGTCCCCCAAAATGTACAGCGTGTGTCCCTATAATGTACACTGGTGGTCACCTATAATGTACAGCTGTGTGCCACCTATAATGTACAGCTGTGTGTCACCTATAATGTACAGCTGTGTGCCTCCTATAATGTACAGCTGTGCGCCCCTATAATGTACAGCTGTGCGCCCCTATAATGTACACTGTGGGCCCCTAAATGTACAGGGTGTGGCCCTATAATGTCACATGTGCCCCTATATGTACAGCTGTGTGCCCCTATAATGTACAGCTGGTGTGCCCCTAAAAAATGTACAGCTGTGTGTCCCCCTTAAAAGTACAGCTGTGTGCCCTATAATGTACAGCTGTGTGCCTCCTATAATGTACAGCTTTTGTCCCCTAAAGTACAGCTGTGTGCCCTATAATGTACCCCTGTGTTTCCCCCTATAATGTACAGCTGTGTGTCACCTAAAAATGTTTCAGCTGTGTCCCTTAATTAACCTTGGGGTGCCCCTATAAAGTACAGTTGGGGCCCCCTATAATGTACAGTGTTGCCCCATAATGTACAGCTGTGTGTCCCTTAATGTACATCTGTTGCCCCCTATAATTACTTTTTTTTCTATAATTTTTTGGGTTTCCCTATAATGTAGTGTGTGCCCCTATAATGTACAGCTGTGTGCCCCTATAATGTACAGCGTTTGTCCCACCTTTTAATGTACAGCTGTGTGCCCCATAAAATTTACAGCTGTGTGTCACCCATTAATTACAGCTGTGTGTCCCCTATAATTAAACTGTGTGCCCCTTTAATGTACAGCTGTGCACCTATAATGTAACTGTGTGCCCCCTATAATTTTACAGCTGTTGCCGCCCTATAATGTACAGCTGTGTTCCCTATAATGTACAGCTGGCTCCCTATAATAAGTGTGTCCCTATAATGTACAGCTGTGTGCCCCTATAAAGTACAAACTGTGTGCCCCCTATAATGTACAGCTGTGTCACCTATATTTACAGCTGTGTGCCCCCTATAATGTACAGCTGTGTGCCCCCTATAATCTACAGCTGTGTGTCACCTATAATGTACAGCGTGTTGGCCCCTATAATGTTTCAGCTGTGTGCCCCCTATAATGTACAGTTTTTTGTCAACCTATAAATGTACAGCTGTGTGCCCCTATAATGTAACAGCTTGGGGTCCCCTATAATGTACAGGCTGTAGTGCCCCTATAATTACGCTGTTTTTGCCCCTATAATGTACGCTTGTGTGCCCTATAATGTACAGCTGTGTGCCCTATAATGTACAGCTGTGTGCCCTATAATGTACAGCTTGTGTCACCTTTTAATTACAGCTGGTGCACTAATGTACGTGTGTCCCCTAAATGTAACAGCTGTGGCCCCTATAATGTACAGCTGTGTGCCCCATAATTTAAGTGTGTGCACCTATAATGTACAGCTGTTTAAAATAGTTGCCCCTATAAATGTACAGCTGTGTGCCCCTATAATGTACAGCTGTGTGCCCCCTAGTAACATGATCAAGCCCGTGTGCCCCTATAATGTAAGCGTGTGCCCTATAATGTACTGGTCCCCCTATAATGTACAGCTGTGTGCTCCCTATAATGTACAGCGTGTGCCCCTTAAAAATTTCAGCTGTTGCCCTATATGGTTTCAGCTGTGTCTATAATGTACAGCCCGTGTGCCCCCTATAATGTAAGGGTTTTTTGCACCTATAATGTACAGCTGTGTGCCCCTATAATGTACAGCTGTGTGTCACCTATAATGTACAGCTGTGTCATCTATAATGTACAGCTGTGTGCTCCCTATAATATACAGCTGTGTGCCCACAATAATGTACAGCTGTGTGCCCCTATAATGTACAGCTGTGTGCCTCCTATAATGTACAGCTGTGTTCTCCCTATAATGTACAGCTGTGTGTCACCTATAATGTACAGCTGTGTGCCCCCTATAATGTAAAGCGGGTGCCCTTTAATTACAGCTGTGTCCCCTATAATCTACAGCTGTGTGCCCCCCCTTTAAAGTACAGCTGTGTGCACCCCATAATGTACAGCTGTGTCACCTATAATGTACAGCTATGTGCCCCTATTATGTACAGCTGTGTGTCCCTATAATGTACAGCTGTGTGTCACCTATAATGTACAGCTGTGTGCCCCTATAATGTACAGCTGTGTGCCCCTATAATGTACAGCTGTGTGCCCCCTATAATGTACAGCTGTGTGCCCCTATAATGTACAGCTGTGTGCCTCCTATAATGTACAGCTGTGTGCCTCCTATAATGTACAGCTGTGTGCCCCCTATAATGTACAGCTGTGTCACCTATAATGTACAGCTGTGTGCCCCCTATAATGTACAGCTGTGTCACCTATAATGTACAGCTGTGGGGTTCCCTATAATGTAAGCTTGTGCCCCTAATGACAGCTGTGCGCCACCTATAATGTACAGCTGTGTGTCACCTATAATATACAGCTGTGTGCCCCCTATAATGTACAGCTGTGTGCCCCTATAATGTACAGCTGTGTGCCCCTATAATGTACAGCTTTTGTCCCTAAATGTACAGCTGTGGTGCCCCTATAATGTACAGCTTTTTCACCTATAATGTACAGCTTGTGGGGTCCCTATAATGTACGTGTCCCCTATAAGACAGTGTGTGATGACCCCTATAATGTACAGCTGTGTGCCCCTATAATTGGTACAGCGTGTCCCCTATAATGTACAGCGTGTTGCCCTATAAGTAAAACTGTGTGCCCCTAAATGTACAGCTGTGTGCCCTAAATGTACAGCTGTGTGCCCCCAAAATACAGCGTGCCCCTATATGTACAGCTGTGCCCTATAAGTACGGTGCCCTTTTCCTTGCCCTAATATTTTACCAATGTGTTGTTCCCCTTATGAAAACTGTGTCCCAAATGTACAGCTGTTCCCCTATTGTACAGCGTGTGCCCTATATGACAGCTTGGCCCTATATGTACACTGTGTGCCCATAATTCAGCGTGCCCCTATAATGTACACGGTGAAAAGTGCCCCTATAATTACACTGTGTGTCCCTATAAGTACATGTGTCCCCTATATGAGCTGTGTGCCCTATATTTTCACTGTGTCCCCTATAATGTACCCTGGTGCCTAAATTCAGCGTGTGCCCCAAAATGTACACTTTGCCCTATATGTACAGCTGGTGTCCCTTATGTACAGCTTGTGCCCCTATAAGTACAGCGGTGCCCATAATTTCACGTTGTCCCCTAATGTCAGCTGTTGCCCCAAAGCCCGCTGTGCACCTATATGACGTGTGGCACCTATAATGTCAGCTTGTTCCCTATAATAAAGTGTTGCCCCATAAGTACAGTGGTCCCTATAATGTACAGCGTGTCCCCTAATTACACTTTTTCCCATAAACAGCTTGTGCCCTAATTTACAGTGTGTGCCCATAATACAGCTGTGTCCCATATTTAAGCGTGTGCCCTATAATTCAGCTGTGTGCCCTATAATGTACAGCGTGTGTCCCTATAATGTCACTGTTCCCCTATATTACAACTGGTTTCCCTATAATGTACGCTGTGTCCCTATAAAGTACAGCTGTGCCCTATATAACGCTGTGCCCAAATTAAACTGGGCCCCCAAAAGTAGCTGTGGCCTATAATTAAGCTTGTGCCCTAATGTACAGCTTGCCCTATAATGTAAGCGTGTCCCTATAATGTCAGCTGTGTCCCTATAATGTACACGTGTGCCCCTATAAGTACACTGTGCCCTAAATGTACAGCGTGTGCCCCCATAAGTACAGGGTGCCCTATAAAGTACAGCTGTGGCCTTAAACACGTGGCCCTATAATTACAGCGTGGCCCCTATAATGTCACTGTTCCCTAATGTACGCTTGTGTCCTATAATGACAGCTGTTCCCTATAATTAAGCTGTTGCCCTAAATGTACAGCTGGTTCCCTATATGTACAGCTGTGTCCCCTATAATTACGCTGTCCCCAATAATGTACAGCGTGTGCCCCCATAAGTACAGCTGTGTCCCATAATGTACAGTGTGTGCCCATAATGTACACTGTTCCCTATAATTACAGCTGTGTGTCCATAAAAAGGTTTTATACTGTTCCCCTATATGTACAGCTTGTCCCTATAAGTACAGCGTGTGCCCTATAATTTCAGCTGGTGCCCTATAATGAAAATTGTTTCCCTATAATGTAAGCTGGTGTTTGCCGCCTATAATGTACAGCTGTGGCCCCTAAGTACAGGCCCTAGT
>JAODAL010012537.1:70000-94997 GCA_025379985.1 Phyllomedusa bahiana
CCCCAAAAATGCAGCTGTGGCCCCTATAATGTACAGCTGTGTGCCCCCTATAATGTCAGTGTGTCCCCCTATAAAGTAACTTTGTGCCCCTATAATGTACGCTGTGTGCCCAAAAAGTAAGCTGTGTGCCCCCATAAGTAAGCTGGGGCCCCTATAATTTTCACGTGTGCCCCCTAAAGACAGTGTTTGTGGCCCCTATAAATTTAAGCTGTGTGCCCCTTTTAATGACAGCTGTGTGCCCCTTAATTACAGTTTGCCCCTATATGTACACTGTGTGCCCTAAATTACAGCTGGTGCCCAAATGACATGGTGCCCCCTATAATGTACAGCCCTTTTTCCCCTATAATGTACACTGTGTGCCCCCATAATTTTCAGCTGGTGCCCTAATGTACAGCGGGCCCTAAGTCGCTGGTTTCCCCATAATGTACACTTTTTGGGGCCCCATAAGTACACTGGTCCCCTAAATTTAAGCTGTGTGCCCTAAATGTACAGTGTTGCCCCCTATATGTACAGCTGTTGCCCCCCATAAGTACAGCTGTGCCCCCTATAATGAAGTGTGTTCCCCTATAATGACAGCTTGTGTCCCTTTAAAGTACAGCTGTGGCCCCCTATAAATTACAGCTGTGGGCCCCCAAAATGTACAGCGTGTTACCCAAATTTACACTGTTGGGGCCCCCATGATGTACAGTTTTCCCCCCATAATGTACGCGTGGGCACCTATAATGTACACTGTGTGCCCTATAATGTACACGGGCCCCCCATAATTACAGCGTGTGCCCCCCAATGTACGCGTGGTTCCCCATAAGGGACACGGTCCCCTATAATGACACGTGTCCCCCTAAATGTACAAGTGTGCCCCTATAATGTACAGCGTGTGCCCCCCCCCTAAAGTACACGTGTCACCTATATGTCAGCTGTGTGCCCCTATAATGTAAAACTGTGGCCCCCTATAAGTAATTGTGCACCTATAATTAACTGTGTGCCCTTTTAAAGTACAGCTGGGGTGACCAAAAAATGTACAGCTGTGTGCTCCCTATAATGTACAGCTGTGTGCCCCTATAATGTACAGTCTCGTGTGCCCCTATAATGTACAACATGTGTGCCCCCTATATGAGTTAGACGCTCGTGTTGACATTTTTTGTATGACCAGTTGGTTATGGTCCTGATTTTGGTTTCCACAACATAGAGGAAAACTTCTGAATGAATGCCACCTGCTGGGGCATTAGGAGCCTGGTACACACTGTGATATTACTGTCATACATTTTTCTGTTTTCTATTTTTGTAATTCCGCGCGCGAGCAATTAGCGCCAGAAATGTACTCTATTTTAACTCTACCGCATGAGAGATTTGTGTAAGGTAAGGTGAAATCTCCTATTAAAATTAAACCATTATACGTTAGTTGACTCACAGGGAATATAAGAAAGCTCTAATAATATTGCATTACATAAGAATACTTGAAATTAAGACATCAAAGACACATTACCATGCTATTTTACTGAGCCTCTTTTAATAAGCCACTTCAGGCTTTAACATACTGTTCAGAGCTGTAGTGATTCTAGACTTCCGCTCCCCCCCTTTCTATTTAAGCTGTGGGTGGTTCTACAGCTTCAGGATTTCACGTCCTGTTCAGGCTGTGGCCAGTTCTATAGCTTCAGGCTCCCACTTCCTGTTCAGGCTGTGGGTGATTCTACAGCTTCAGGCTCCCATTTTCCTATTCAGGTTGTGGGTGGTCAAACAGCTTAAAGGTTTTCCCCACTTTCCTGTTCAGGCTCTGAGCGGTTCTACAACTTCAGGCTCCCACTTCCTTTTCAGGTAGTAGGCAGTTCTAGATCTACAGGCTCCCACTTCCAGTACAGGCTGTGGATGATTCTACAGCTTTAGCCTCCCACTTCCTGTTCAGGCTTTGGCCGTTTCTTTACCTTCAGGCTCCCACTTCCTGTTCAGGTTGTAGGCAGTTCTACAGCTTCAGGCTCCCACTTCCTGTTCAGGGGTGACTGGAGGTATAAGGACTCAACTACAATATGGGTAATCTATTTGTATTATAACTTATCAATTGTTAATGCAGAAGGTGATATATAGGTTCTTAATGAAGTCTTTTATGAGAAATATTACACCATTTAAGGGTATTTTTAAAAACTGAGTATTACTCTCATATACATGTGACCTTTCACCTATCTCACATTACCCTATTTGTTTCTAAACACTGTCTTGTAACTTGTTTGTAATGGTTTTTGCGCCTCTTTGTATTCAACTATGGGACCCTCTTTTTTCAGTAAATGTATGTGTTTTTTTTAAACAATTATTTAATAAAGAATTTTGGTATTAAATGGTGGTGGATTAAGCTCCTTCCTTTTTTTCTATATGTGTAAGTTGTGGTTAGCTCTACAGCTTCAAGCTCTTACTTCCTGTTCAGGTTGTAGGCAGTTCTATAGCTTCAGTCTCCCACTTCCTGTTCAGGCTGTCGGCGGGTCTACAGCTTCAGTCTCCCACTTCCTGTTCAGGCTGTGGGCGGGTCTACAGCTTCAGGCTCCCACCTATTGTTCAGGCTGTAGGCAGTTGTACAGCTTCAGGCTCCCACTTCCTGTTAAGACTGTGGGCGATCCTACAGCTTCAGGCTTTTACTTTCCATTTAGGCTGTGGAAAGTTCTACAACTTCAGGCTCTCACTTCCTGTTCAGGCTGTGGGTAGTTCTACAACTTCAGGCTCTCACTTCCTGTTCAGGCTGTGGGCAATTCTACAAATGAGTGACATGTCAGCTCTGCGATTCCTATCTCAGCCTGTTAGAGGGACATCAGTAATGGAAGGGTTTTATCAGCAGGACACAAGGCTACAGAGCTATAATGGGCTAAAATTTGTTAGTGAGAAACAAGCAAGCTCCTGTGCTGTTGATAGGACACAGCAGAGAGTGACATCTCCATCCTGGCCAGGGTTCTAGAGCAAAGAGGACCACAGACCCAGCCATGCAGCCATCATGGCCGCCGCCTGCACAGCACGGTGCAAGCAGCGGCTGAGGCTGAACAGCTGGGATCTACTGATCCCGTCTGTTCAGCTCCCAGGAGGCCTCAGCGCAGGTGCGCGATGTGATGACGTCATCGCGCGCCCGCTCCGCGTCCCACGCTCTGCTGCAGGCGGACGCTCCGGGCGAAGACAGAAGAGGAAGCAGAGACATCAGGTAAGTATTGGTTTTATTTTATTTTTTTAATACTACTAGCCCTGGCTTCCTATATACTGCCCCTGGCTACCTATATACTGCCCTGTCTACCTATATACTGCCCTGGCTACCTATATACCAGCCCTGTCTACCTATATACTGGCCTGGCTACCTATATACTGCCCTGGCTACCTATATACCAGCCCTGTCTACTTATATACTGCCTTGGCTACCTATATACCAGCCCTGCCTACCTATATACTGCCCTGCCTGCCTATATACTGCCCTGTCTGCCTATATTCTGCCCTGTATGCTTATATACTGCCCTGTCTACCTATATACTGCCCTGCCTACCTATATACTGCCCTGCCTACCTATATACTGCCCTGTCTGCCTATATACTGCCCTGTCTGCCTATATACCAGCCCTGTCTGCCTATATACCAGCCCTGTCTGCCTATATGCTGCCCTGTCTACCTATATGCTGCCCTGCCTACCTATATGCTGCCCTGCCTACCTATATACCTGCCCTGTCTGCCTATATACCAGCCCTGTCTACCTATATACTGCCCTGTCTGCCTATATACCAGCCCTGTCTACCTATATGCTGCCCTGTCTACCTATATGCTGCCCTGTCTGCCTATATACCAGCCCTGTCTGCCAAATATATCCCCTTTGTCTACCTATATAGGGCCCTGTCTACCTATATACCAGCCCTTTCTGCCTATATACTAGCCCTGTCTGCCTATATATACTGCCCTGTCTGCCTATATACCAGCCCTGTCTGCCTATATACCAGCCCTGTCTGCCTATACACTGCCCCTGTCTAACCTATATACTGCCCCTGTCTACCTATACGTGGCCCTGTCTATATACTGGCCCTGCCTGCCTATATACTCGCCCTAGCTGGCTAATTACTGGCCCTACCTGGCTAATTACTGGCCCTTCCTGACTGATTACTGTGGGCAGCCCCAGCTACCTGACTGATTACTGTGAGCAGCCCCAGCTACCTGGCTAGTTACTGGGGGCAGCCCTAGCTACCTGGCTAGTTACTGGGGGCAGCCCTAGCTACCTGGCTGATTACTGGGGGCAGCCCTAGCTACCTGGCTGATTACTGGGGGCAGCCCTAGCTACCTGGCTAGTTACTGGGGGCAGCCCTAGCTCCCTGGCTAGTTACTGGGGGCAGCCCCAGCTACCTGGCTAGTTACTGTGGGCAGCCCCAGCTACCTGGCTGGTTACTGTGGGCAGCCCCAGCTACCTGGCTAGTTACGGTGGGCAGCCCCAGCTACCTGGCTAGTTACTGTGGGCAGCCCCAGCTACCTGGCTGATTACTGTGAGCAGCCCCAGCTACCTGGCTGATTACTGGGGGCAGCCCTAGCTACCTGGCTAGTTACTGGGGGCAGCCCTAGTTACCTGGCTGATTACTGGGGGCAGCCCTAGCTACCTGGCTGATTACTGGGGGCAGCCCTAGCTACATGGCTAGTTACTGTGGGCAGCCCCAGCTACCTGGCTAGTTACTGTGGGCAGCTCCAGCTACCTGGCTAGTTACTGTGGAAAGCCTCAGCTACCTGGCTGGTTACTGTGGGCAGCTCCAGCTACCTGGCTAGTTACTGTGGGCAGCTCCAGCTACCTGGCTAGTTACTGGGGGCTAATTACAGGAGTGGGCCCTGTCTACCTACCAAATTAATGGAGGACAACTCATCAGGAAAGGTGGAGGTTTGGGGCAGATGGAAAAGAAAAGATGAAGGGAATAACTCCCATCAGAGATGACGTCTCCTGTGAGTCCCTGCTGTCAGGGGTCATTTTACTTCTGTGTTGAATCAGTGCTGTATTCATGTGATGGTGACTGACTCTGGGATGTGATTTTGGTTTTTAGGTTTATGTTTGGGGCTTGTGTAAATGTCAGTGTGGGCTTGTCCCGGATTGTAAAGTAAGTGCACACCTGACTCTGTGACGAGGGCTTTCTCTGCACCACTGTTTCTCTCTTGCTTGTGTGTAGGGGGCTTTCACACGGAGCGGTTTTGGTGCATTTTTGATGCTTTTTTTGTGCAGAAATGTATAGCATTAACTGCTCTGCCTTTCTGCACAAAACCGCACCGAAAACACATAAAAAACACTCTGTGTGAAGGCCCCTTTATAGTGTAGTTTATTTTAGAAAGTGGCGAGGTGCGAGTACAAGGGACATTTTTTAAGCGGATATTGTATGTGGGCTGCTGGGGGCTTTGTGCCAGGGCTGATTTTTATTCCCAGTCCGGCCCTGGTGACACCCAACAGCTACTGCCGGAGTCATAGGCATTAATTTGTGCACCTGACACTACAGTGGCCGCTCCTCCCTTCGATATTGTTGTCACTCATTGTAATCTTTCTGTAGACATCTCAAAGACAGCGATGCCACCATGTCTGTCCTGGACATTTCAATGTTGACTGGATTCACCCCCGATATTGAAAGTCTCAATAAAGTAAGATTATTAAAAAAAAAAAAAAAAATCTTAAATGTCAATATATTTTCCTTATGGATAAGATATAATTCCTGTTCTTCGTAGTCACAGATGACGCAGGGAGGGGACACATATATCTCCAAGTTTGAGATCAACAAGAAGTCAATCGATAAGGGTTCGCTCATCATCTACCTGAATAAGGTAAGAAGTGTCAGCTGCTCTTAGATTTAAGGATAGCCTTATAGACAAATCAGTAATACTGTATATATGATGCTGGTGACGGGCACCAGAAATGCAAGTCCGCAAATGATGGTGGGTGAGGCCTACCACTGTGTTAATATGCTTAAAGGGGATGTATCACTTCATCAGTTTGTGTGTTTCATTGTACTTTAAGTTTCTCAGTTCCTAAAATTCACGGGCGTTTCTTCCCCTCCCAGCTGGGTGTTTCTTAACTGAAGGGGGATGACATCATCCCCCCTTCACTGTTCATGCTCGCTCCCGAGTCAATGTGCTCTCCCCTCAACTCTCTGTCCACATGTCACTGTGTCGTTCCTCTCCCTATGCAATCTTATTTTGTAAGAGCTGTATGTTTACATACCAAAGCCCTGCATTCAGTCTAGACAGTCTTCTATGAACTCAGAGCACTGATCTCTTCTCCTCTCACAGCTGGAGGTTTACTACAGTTGAATCCAGTCTTCTATGAACTCATCCAGAGCAGCACAGATCTGTCTCCTTTCTATGTTTACATGCAGGAGAGTTAGGCACCGAGGCACAATTCTGCTGTTTTCTGATTGTAGAAGCAGCTGCAGGGTTACTGTGCAGCTGCTGGCTGTGCAGAGTGAAATGTTGCCGACCCCTTATTTTGAATGAGAGAGGCAGGAATGCGCACTCCCGTGAATACGACTGGGAGCCAGACAGAATGTAAATTAGTAAAGCCGTCAGCCAATGAAATGAAAGGAGGTGGGATCCAACCGACACTGGGGAACAGTGTTTACAGAAAACGAAGATAAGGAAGACAGTGAAAACAAGACAGCTTTGAATGTCTTTGACATCCAATCGCAAAGGTGCCTGTTTTCACTTTCCCCTTATTCTGAAGACCATTTAATGTAATGATACAACCCCTTTAACCTCTAGCAAATGTCTCTCTCTCTGTCCCTCTTTCTCTCTTTGTCTTTCATAGCTCTGATGGGGATGTGTTTCTCTCTTGGTTCTGTATTTTGTCTCTCTGTTCACATCTGACTCTACCTTGCTGGTTAAAGCCTTCTCAGCCTGGCTATTTATATGAGCTTTTTTAGACCCAGTGTAAAGGGGCAGCCTGCTCTTGGCCCAAAGTCGACAAACTAGAAACATGTTAAAGTTCTACTAACTTCCACCACAGCTAAAAAAAAAACACTAATCTGTGACAGCCTGAGGATTTAAAGTTTTTATCCCTTCCTACTCCACCGGTTACTCCTGTACAGGTAAACCTTAAGGGGCCATCACTCACCACTGTAACTTAGCAAAAATACATAACTTTAACCCTACAATGCAATACTAAGGGGGGCATGTATGAACTTGGCACTAACTTACCAGTTCTACCTCTGTTTTTGATAGTGTATGATCCGACAGTATGTATGAAAGTGTCTCACAGCAAGTTATAAATGTGACCTATTCTACGACCGCCATGACACTTTGAAACTGGTCCGGATTTGTACGACGGTTTTGTGCCAAACTTCGGTGCATTATTGGCGCATTGCATGACTCTGGTGCCCCCGCATTTCTGGCGCATACAAAGGTGTTGTGTCTGGTGAAGATTGCGGCAAGTTTTGGGGCAGGATGGTTCTGTATCTATAGAACAGGGCTACACCAGTTGGTATGGCTCAACGCATGGCAAAAAAATGGTGCAGCCACATTTATACATGTCCCCCTAAATACTTCTTTTAATTTCCATAGTTCACTATTTGTCTAGTTCTGAGTAAAATTATCCATTATTATTATTATTTATTTTTGAGCGCCCTTTGGTCCAGGCCGCTCGGGTTTCATACATATCATAGGTCAAACAAGTACAAAGGTGATAAATTAATAACTAACAACTGGTACAGAAGGAGAGAGGTCCCTGCCCGTGAGGGCTTACAGTCTACAAGGGAGATGGGAAGAGACAGAAGGCGGACATGTTTGTGGAGGGTTTAGTGACAGCTTGGTTATTGTTGGTTATAGGCTCCTGAAGAGATGGGTTTTCAGGTTGCTTTTGAGGCTGGTGTGAGAGAGGGAGAGTCTGAGGTGTTGTGGCAGTGAGTTCCAGAGTGTGGGTGAAGCACGGGAGAAGTCTTGGAGACGGTTATGTGAGGAGTTGACACGGGGAGAGCAGAGAAGAAGGTCCTATGAGGAGCGGAGATTGCGTGAGGGGAGATATCTGGAGATTAAGGCAGAGATGTACACGTAAATAAAACTATACACATGCATATAGAACACTTAGCCCTTATCCTTCGGATATCTCTTTTAGATGTTTGGAGCCTACGTCATAGATGCTGTAAAAAATAACACTCAATTGGGGTCTGTCAGGTGCCTGTCACGGTTCACACCAAGGTCCCTGCTACAGACTGCCAGCGTGCCCGTGTCTCTGCTGCTTCTGGCTCTATTCACCCACCTGTCCCGACTCCTGTTTGCAGGTCTCATTCACCATGGCTTCCTCCAGCTTCCTGTCTTCCTGTGCGCACATGTGCTCCCTCTAGAGGCACGCGCGCGGCATTGCATGGTACTTAAGGAGTCAGAGGTCCTAGGTCCGGCCCAGTGACCTGTGAACTCTGGCTTCTTAAGGAGCTTGCTCCCTTTAGGCTGATGTCAGTTCGTTGTTGCTATCAGCATTAGAGCTTGACCCCTAGGCTGCTGCATTGCTGCCATATGCTATACGTTTATCATGTATACCTGCTTGCCTGTTGAAAACCTGCCGCTGCACCTGCTGGCCAATTCCTGTTGCTTGGCCTTGCCTAGTTCGCTACGTACCTGGACCGTGCCAAACGCTCTCTGGATATACATGGACTGTCACCCGTTGAACGGCTACACCTGCGGTGCCCGGCCTCCGTTCCTGCATCTTGTACCGGGACCTGCACTTCGGCTACCCACCGCCTGCACTCACCATCTGTGCCCGCGGTGGGCTCTGAGGATCCTTCATCCCTAGGCGTTTTCCAGCCGGCCTGTTTGGAATTCGTTACAGTACGAACTGACCACTAATTATGGATGGCGCCGGAGTGACTCTGCCTGACCTGGTAGCTGTGGTGAACCTTCATGACGTCCACCTGGAGCAATTGTTTCAAAAGCTGCAGACCATCACCACCTGTCTGGACCAAGTCTTGTCTGCACTGACATCTACACCTGCTCAGCCACCTGCTGTGGCTCCGCCTCCTGCCACCATGTCCAGTCCCAGCCTGCACCTGCCTCTGCCTGCCCGATATTCTGTAGACCCCCATACGTGTCGCGGCTTCCTTAGTCAGTACACCATCCATTTCAAGGTCCTGGATCACCAGTTCTCTTCCGACCGTGCCAAGGTGGCCTTCATCATTAGCCTACTGTCTGGTGAAGCCTTGGCCTAGGTCTCACCTTTTTGGGAGAGAGGGGATTCGCTGACAGGGGACCTCCTGAGCGCCTTTAGAAAAACCTTTGAGCTACCTGGGCGCAACACATCTGCTGCTTCATCTTTGCTCCAGTTCCGTCAGGGCGAATCTACTGTGGGCCAGTATGCCATTCAGTTCCGTACCCTGGCCTCTGAGCTTGCCTGGAACAACGAGGCCCTCGTTGTTGCCTTCTGGGGGGCCTCGATGGACACATCAAGGATGAGTTGGCTGGTTGTGATCTCCCTACCACCCTGGACGACCTCTTCGCTTTGGCTACCCGGATTGACATCCGTTTTGCGGAGAGGGAGTTAGAGCTTTCCCAACAGCCTGTGTCCTCCCGTCCTCGCAACCCTCCATGCCTTGTACTTGAGACCCCGACTCAGCCTGGCCTGGCACCTGCGTTCTCTCAAAATAAGCCTATGGAGGTGAACCGCACTCATCTCCCCACAGAGGAACGCACCCGTCGACGCAGCCTTAATCTGTGCCTTTACTGTGGTGGTGCTCATCACTTTCTGAAGAACTGCCCAGTCTGCCCTGCTGCACCCCGGAAACCTCAGTACCATGGTGTTGTGGGTGAAGTGACCCTATGAGGGGTCCCTTACCCCCCCGCTGACCACTCCTCCTCTACATTTTTCTCGGGTCCCGCCTATGAAGTTCCTGACTTGCGGGTTCTGGCCCCTCAAACTTCACCATCCATCTCGCTAAGAAGTTCACCTGCCTGTCTCCCATACAGAGAACCCCCTACGTTTCTCGCCCATTGACTGGGAGATCCTAAAGGAAAAACCAGTCCGTACGTACCTTCCCCTGTGTCCTGGAAGGTTGGCATTTTCCCCCCGGGGGAAAAAGCTGTCTTTTTTACGCCCTGTCGAGTTCGTCTGCTCCATTTTCTCGGGTTTCTGTGGCACTTCACAGCTACCCCCGGGGAGGGGAAAACAGGCGAAGTTTCCAATGGGCAAGCATTGCCACTCCGCTGCCCAAGCCCACCCTTGGAGCAGCCCCCCCTCCTTTTTCCCTTCCATTTTTTTCTTTGCCGGGGGAAAAGATCCGCATGGGCAAGAAGAGCCCCCCCCTGCAAAGAATCCAATCCCACCCACCCCACCCCCCCCAAATTTTTTTTGCTTCCCTCCCGGGGGCCCAAGAATTTTTCCCGGGGACTCGGGACACCCCTCGAAGACGTTCGGGGGGGGGGATCCGAGGGGGAGTGGTTACCCCGACGTTTGGGGGTACCCGGCTGCCCGGAGGGGAGCGTTTTAAGGAGGGGGTACGCCCGGGGTTCCGCGGGGGGCCCCTGCTATGACTGTCAGCGGCCCGTGTCTTGGTGCTTCGGCTCTATTCACCCCCTGTCCCGGCCCTGTTTGCAGGTCTCGTCACCACGGCTTCCTCCAGTTCTGTCTTCCCCTGTCCCACATTTGCCCCCTCTGGGGAAAAAAGGGCCCCACGGCATTGCATGGTTTAAAGGGAGTCAGTGGTCAAGGCCCGGCCCCGTGACCGTGACCCTAACTTTAAAAGGAGTTCCTCCTCAGGCTGAGTCAGTTCTTGTTGCTTAAGTTTAGCGCTGCCCCCTAGGCGCGCATTGTGCCATTTTTTTGATATACGTTTATCTGCATGTATACCTTTTTTCCTGTTGAACACCTGCCGCTGCACCTTGTCCAATTCCTTTTTTGGGGCCTTGCCTAGTCCCTACGTACCTGGCCCTCCCAAAACCTCTCGGGGTACCCCTGGACGTCACCCTTTTTGAACGGCTACAGCTGCTGTGCCCGGCCCCTTCCTGTCTTGTACCGGGCCCGCACTTCCGCTCCCCACGCCTGCAATCACCATCTGCCCCCGGGGGGGCGCTGGGGATCCTTCATCCCTCGGCATTTCCAGCCGGCCTGGTTGGAATTCGTTACAGTGCCGTTGGTGTCCGTCATGAAACAGATTAGGTACCAGCTCTGTGATGGAGGCTCCAAATGGAAACTCTGACGCAGCCTTAGTACGGTTACACAACACTTCAAATAGACATCTGACTTGTATACATGTTCTCCAAAGTAGAGAAGAGGTCTTCAATATTGGCATAGGAGTTAATATTTTTGGGCCCATTTCCCGTACATTACTGTTTTGTGATCCCCACAAAAGAAAAAATTTTCAAGTCTTTCCCCTTTCACAAATGGCACAACAACAAAGTCACCAACTTGGAAATTCAACAAATTTTCAAAAATTTTAGTAGTAATTGGTAAACATAAATGTTTTAAACAGTTTAAAAACTTAGGGTCATAATTTAGCCTTTCCAACCCCAAATACTTCACTAAATTTCGGCTAAAATTTACTATTTTTTTGTAAATCAGCCCCCCATAATGTCTATTTGTATGGTTCCTTACTTTTCCCATTCACTTTCTTTCTTTTTGGACGGGGTCTCCACAAACAAGAGGAATGTATCAAATTCAATGTTGACCAGGATTTTAAAAGTGGTCCCTTTTTGCCGGGAAATTTTTTTTATTATGATTTCCAAAACCCCGGTAAGTAATCCCTACTGTTTTTGGGCTTAAATTTTTTACAGCTTTTCAGCGGTGAAAGTGCGGATAACTTACAATGATAAAAAAATTTTTTTGTTTTTTTTTTTTATTACCTTTACACAATGAAATGGTTTAGAAAAAAATTTTTTTTTATTCGTAATAGCTAATAGTAAAAACTTTTTATTTTTTATTCGGGGCGTTTATGGGCTTGTTTTTTTGGGATGAGTGGCATTTATTGATACCATTAGGGGTTCATATGACCTTTAAATACTTTTTTTTTTAGGTTTTTGTGGTGTTTTAAACCAAAATATAGCACCCCCTGTAGTGTTTTTTATTTTTTTTTTTAACTGCAAATCATTTTCAGTTTTAAAAAAACATGCTAGCTTTTTCCAGGCCGAGCAATTACAGGAAAAACCCCAAATTTGTATTTTTTTTTTTTTTTGTTTTACTGCTTTTTTCGGTATAAAAACACTTTTATTCAAAAAGGAAAAACATTTTTTTTATGTCACAGTCTGAAAGCCATAACTTTTTTAATTTTCGTGTCGATATTAGGGGGTTTTTTTTGCGGGGGTGGGTGAATTTTTTTGTATCAATTTTTTGGGGGGCAAGGCTTTTTGTTGCTTCATTTTTGGAAGGCGAGGGAAGAAAATCGCAATCCCGTAAAGTTTTTTTTAAATTTAATTTTTTTTTAAATTTGGTTTTTTTTTTTCCCCCTGGGTCGAAGCGATTGTGGCGATACCCAATTTATATAGTTTTTTACGTTGAAGAGCTTTACAAAAAGTGTAAAACAATAAAAGTGTAAAACAATATTTAGCTTTTCTGTTTTGATGGCATAACTTTTTTATTTTTCCGATACAAGGTGTTAAGGGGGGCCTTTTTTTCGGATGAACTGCATTTTAAAAGGGAACCCCTTTGGCATTTATATGATTTTTCTTTTGCTTTTTATTCCATTTTTTCTGCGGCAGGTGAAACAAAAATTGAATTTCTTTAATTGTTTTTTTTTTTTTTTTTTTTTTTGCCTTTTATGTGCGGGGGTTTAAACAAAATGACAGATTTAAATAACAGGTCTTACCACGCGGTGATACCAAATGGGATTACTTTATCTTTTTTTGGGGGGGGGGGGGCGAAATTGCCATTTTTAAAAGGGAAAATGGCTTTGTACGGGTTTTTATTTTTTTTTTGTTTGTGTTTTTTACTTTTTTTTTTTTAAAAATTTTTTCACCTTTTTTTTTCACCATTAAAAATTTGTTCAGGAGCCTCAGTCACCGAACAAAGAGAAAATATTGGGCTTTTGGAATGTTAGCACCAGCAACAGTGCCCACAATGCATTGCGGGGCATGGTGACATCATAGACAGCCCAGTTGCTTTAGTAAAGAATACGGGCTGCCAGGTACGGAAACAGTAGTGGTGTCCGATTACAGACAGGAGGAGCTCACTCATACAAAAATGGGACATCACTTACTCAAAAAACATCAAAGGCCATTTCACAGCTCGGGTGGGGCTGACTAACCCGTAGCAGGCAACTCTGGCCCCAGCTGTTTGGGAAAAATGAACGGGACGTAATTGCTGGGGGCGGAGGGGGGCTGTACTTTGTGTTGGGGCACCCAGAAAGTGTGGCGCGCCTAATCAAAAGATGGGGTCACTAATGGTTTTTAAATCCCTGGTGTACCATATTTCTTTTTTTGGCACCCTTCGTACGCTTTATTTATATGCAATTGTAGTACCCAACCACCCTCTCATGCAGGAGATATGTGAGGGGTTTTCATTGGTATTTTTTCATTTTCAATCTCCCCCCCTGTATTATACGTGGCTTTTCTGCATGCTGGTGTGAACGGGATTAAGTTAATGTGCTTTTTTTTTTCATCTAATTTTCCCCCTTGTGGGGGGGTGTGAGCTCTGCCAGCAATTAGCTGCACAATGCCTGTATGGGTTCGGTTAGTCCCCCATTGAGCTGTGGCCTTTGTAGTGTTTTTTGAGCAAATAACTCAGATAAATCAGGGACAGAAATAAATTCCTCTCTGGGAAATTATCAACAACTTAATTTAACATCAAGGACTGAAACAAATTTCTAAGTCATCTACTAGTGCAGTGCAAATAATTAGAATATCATTGACAATTAAAGATGTTCTCAGGACTATCATTCTGGTTGTAAAAGGGCTCACAAATGTATTATATTAAACCTTGTAATTCATACTGTAATGAGTCTACACAATATATGGGTTTCCCTAATTGACTTAAATCATTGATATCAATTATCTTTTCAGTGATATTCTAATTTTTTAGATGCACTAGTAAGTCTTAGAAATATGATCATTTAAAACTTGGTGAATAAGAGAGAAATCACTTAACCCTATATTTTCTGACAGCAACAAAATGTTTCTTATGACCTGGTATGTGATTGTTACATATGTGTAAATTCATATTTTACTTTGCTTTTCTTTATAGAAAACCACTGCACTAAATTCTACCATTTGGATGAGGAGTGCAAGGCATTGGGTAGGATCTGTCTCGGCGATGTATGCCGATGTGCTGAGAGTAAGTCCTGAACAATTAAAGTATTAGGGGATAAAGCTATCTATAAATTACTGAGACGGACAACCCATTCCAAATAATAGGAATGTCTGAGGATTTAGTGCCAAGATGATAAATTAGGTGTAGAAGTATCTTTTTTCTACTCCTTTATCCAATTAGATGTCTCCTCCGAATTATATTATTATTATTACAGCTGTCGACAGCTGGAGCTTGAGAGATACAACCCACACGTTCTGTCTGGGGCATAAATCTGATTTAATCACAGTAAATTACATTCCAATAAAACTTTTATTCACATGACTATTCTATCACTATGATTGGTTAGTTGGCGGTTGCTAAGAGACAGATTCGAATTAGCATCTACGCATTAGGCATGAGCTGATAAGACACATTCCCAAATTATCCTCTATCATCTGGGGGAGGAGGGAGGCCTTGAATCTCTTGCTGTTAGCAGGCACTGCATCTGTCTCAAGGAAAGCTGTGTTGAAGATATTTGAAATAACGGCAGATAGAGAGCAGTTAGAACTCAATACTAACTCAATGCTAAAGATACGATGATAAAACTGATTTCAATGTTTTTTCCTTAAATCATCAACTTGACAGTCCCCCCTAAAAACATTAGAATCTGTTCAATCCGCTTCCTCACTGTCACTAGGTAATGATGGGGAGAGGGATCCATAACTGTCCCTATGACTTTTAGGAGGCGTTAGACTTGACTTTTATTACAGAATAATATATATTAGTGATTGATAAAAAAAAAACAATGTAAATTGTTATTGGCTATAAGTACACATAAATGAGGCCAAATGGTATTGTGCAAAGAATGACCTATATGAAATGTTAATCAGACAAGTTAAAACAATAGAGGTCTAGTTACTGGATCCCATACTGATCCCAAAAACAGTCATCCGTGAGGTCCGGGACATAAATGTGTGGTCACTCTCTGAGACGGCTGGTAAACAATGCCTGGTAATCTTATAGGTAATACATGAAAGTGAAGACACTGGTCTGTGTAACCCATATTCTACCAGTCAAACGTTCCAGAAAATCCACATTTTTTCAGTTTCTCGTAGTAACATTTCTAGTAGAGAAAATAATGTAAAATTGTTCAAAAGTAAGCTAAAAAAAAAAACTCATACATTTTATTAACCTCAAACACAACAATATTCTTAATTTCTGATTTTAACCAAAGGACTTTTTCAGGGAAGCACAGATGCTCTACAGCACGGAAGGTAAATTGTGATTTGAAATTGGATGCAAACTGTTATCACAGGTGTCTCAGCTTTAAGAGATTATTTTCAAACCCTCTGATTCTATGTAACCACTGTTGGAACAGATTGCATTATAACACCCTTTAGAGCAGCATTTCGACAGTTTTCTTTTCAAGACAGAGCATATTGCTATCATAATGGCAATTAGCAAGAGGGGAAAGACAAACATTTATATCCCTTAGAAGTGTAGAAGTGTAGGGAAGAAGAAAGCCAAGGAAGCCAAGGTAGAGGTCAGTACAGTTTCCTTGAGGAAACTCTGATAGGAAAAGGGTTGGTAGACTAAAGGCCACTACAATATCAAATGATAATGTGATCAGTGCCTCATGGCTCAAAATCTTTAAGCGTAGCCTAATGCAGAAAAAAAGTAAACTAGTCTCAATTACATCCGTGAAAAGATGTCTATCTGCCGGTCTGACAGGTCAAGTGTCAGTAAGATAGGAACTGGTAATGTGGTAAAATTTTAAAAAAGACTTGTCTGGGCCAAGCAGCACCTCCATTGGATTATTGAAGAGTGCAGGAAGCTATTATGGACTGATGAATGAACATTTGACACCTTCAGTATATCCTGCAGAGTTTTTGTCTGTCGTCAAGTAGGTGAAAGGATGGTTCCTCAGTGTATGACACAAACTGTGAGACATGTTGGAAGAAATGTGATGGTTTGGGGCTCTTTTGCTGGTTCTAGAATTGGCAACTTGCACCTTGTGACTGGCATCCTGGACAAAAAAGGGCACCGCAGCATTTTCTGGCACCATACAATACCTTCTGGTGTATGCTTAGATGGACACGGGTGTCAGAACCGCTCAGCGAGCGAGGAGTGGAACCTCTGGTCACCGCGAGGATTTGGCATGCCCTACGCCGGGAAGCGGAGTCTAAGGGGCCCCTTGTCTTCACCGGAGCCCGCTGCAAGGCAGGACGGACTTTGCCGCAGGGAATCCCCCAGGTCGCTACCCCCGACGCAGGACCCAGCGGTGACAGCCAAAGCAGGTAGCGTAGACTCAGAGTCGACCGTAACGTGGAACTGGAGTAGGCTGGACACCGGAGTGTAGAGCTAGAGTAGGCAGGACTGGCAAGGCAGGACTGACACGGCAGGAACGGGAAGGCAGGAGCGGGAAACGTAACACTAACAAAACTGTCAGAGAATATCCAAAGGAACGCACACGTTACTAAGGCAAGGACACCAACAACTGGGCTCCGACAGCAGGAAGGGGTATCCCTATAAAGCCCGTGCCCCGAGGCCATAGGGGGAAAGGGAACCTCTGTTAAGAACTGGCCCTTTAAATCTAAGAAGGCTGCTTGCGCACGCCCCTAGTGGCCAGCCGGGATAGTGCAGGCAGAAGCAGAGACTGCAGCACACCATTGGAGGAGGAAGCAGGATGCGGCTAGGTGAGTAGAAGCGCAGCGAAGCGCAGGGAAGCGCATGCCGGGGGTGGCTGTACTTTGGGTCGGGCGCCCGGTCCTTGGCACGGTAGGCGCCGGGAGCCAGGAGGCGTGAGTGGCCGCGGTCTGGGCACCGGACTGCAGCGTGCGGCTTTACAACGGCTTCATATTTCAGCAAGAAATTGATCCAAAACATCCTTCTAGGTAATGTCAGGACTACGTAAGAAGACAAGAAGAAGCTGGTGGACTGCAAAGAATGGAATGGCCTTTAGTCTCCAGACTTAAACCGCATTGAGCTTGTTTGGCATCAAATGGACAGAAGGGCAAAAGCAAAGCCACCAGCAAGTACATTTGCGGGAACTTCTGCAACAATATTGGGAGGAAATTAGTTAGCAATATTGCCTTGCAGTACTGAGGACCTTTGTTCAATTCCTACCAAGGACAACATCTGCAAGGAGTTTGTAAGTTCTACCTGTGTTTGCATGGATTCCATCCATGTACTACAGTTTCCCCCCACATTCCAAAAATATAAAGGTTAATCTTGAATTTAGAGTTTGAGCCCCAATGGGGACAAATATTCTAACTTCATAGATTTGCTTAATTAGAGTCAGTTATATGTTTTTATGCAAATTTGTAATATATAATGTTTAAAAATTATGTACTGGGACAAGGTATTCTGAATGAAGGACTGAATGAAGGACTGGGACACGGTATTCTGGTGCCCTAGGCTAATACGGCATATAGCGCCATCCCTATGGAAAGTTCAACCCACTTCCGATCATCCCAGCCCTGTCTGTAACTCATATTTTTTCCGCCCCGGGTTGCTTCTGAGTTGCTATATTTCCCAGTCACCTCTCTATGCTGTGAGCAGTGGTTGGGAGGCCCTCTTCATAGTGACGTAGCTGGTGGCTGGGACTTCGTGAACGTGTATGCTAGTTCATGAGCGTTTAGTTCTGACCCTGGTCATTTCTTAGAGTGCGCATGCTGAGCGAGGGGCAGGAGCTAAGAAGTAAGTACAGAGCGATCTGATGTGTGTTGACTCTCCCATACTTTGATTATTCTTACCGAATGGGGCTCGAAATGTTTCCAGGCTCGGAATGGCCCACAAGGGAGCAGGGCAAACCCCTGGTGGGCCAATGAGCATGGCAGAACTGGAGTTGTTTTTTACCTGCCTGTATGGCCTTGGAAAAGGCAGAGAAGGAGAGGCAGAAGGCAATATTTAGAGTATATGAGGCAGGTACAGCCATTTACAGTAACTGTGGGGTGGGCCCCTAAAATAAACCCCACCAGTGGGCCCAAAAACAGCTCAGCTGGTTAGCCCCTGGAATCATCTCCACCTGTGGGCCCTGGGCACCCCAATCTGACACTAAGGGGGACATGTCTGAAAACTGTCTTGGTCTAAGACTTTTCTTGTTTCACATAGCAACCAATCAGGGCACCCCTTTCATTTTTTCAGAGCACTATATGAAATGAAAGGGGAACGCTGATTGGTTGCTACGGGCAACAAGAAAAGTCTTAGACCAAGAAAGTTTTTAGACATGTCCCTATGATAACTCATGTGATGCAAAAGGGGTTTTGCCATGATCTCATTTCATACCTCCTGTATCCTGCTCTTCAGCTCTGTGTGCTCAGAAGGGGGCGTGTGTGATTTGTTTGAATTGTATCATGTGACCCAGCAGGATGACATCACCAAGCCCTTCCTCTCTGTAGTCAAAGAAAGGTCTGTTTATTTAAAAAGCTGTGAGTAGCTGAGAGGTAATGTTTTTGCTTCACAGCACCAGGGTCCTAGGTTCAAATCCCTGCAGGAACCAAACCTGTGGATTTTTTTTTCTCTTTATCAATGCACAAACCTCATTGAGGTTTCTTTTTTATTTATTTGCACTGTTTGACTAATTACTGAGGAGGACAGAGGACGGGATTAGAATGACAGCACCTGGGGTTTGAACACTCAGTAGCTGCCTGAGAGGAGAGGTGATGTCTGATCATGTGTGACCAGGACTGAGGAACTCTCAGCCCTGGCCGTATCCCCTGGAGAAGAGATGTAAACAATGGATCACTAAAGGAGCAGCTCAGACAAAAACGGTGCAGAATTTTTAATAATGATGAATGGTGAAAATGTTTATTATTTAATTTACAAACTTCCCACGTCAATTTTACTTCGTGGCAAAACCCCTTTAAACTGTGTAAAAATCAATAAAAACAGTAAAAAAAATTTAGGTGGTCTAAAACTTTTGACCGGTAGTTTATGAAATGCACAGATAAGCATATGGTAGTCGTAGATTTAATTTATAAATAGAGAGTGAGCCCTCAAAATAATTTCCTCTGGTGGACCAAAAAACTTCAGTCCGATACTGGTCACTAATGTAGGGCTAGATTCAATCAAGCTTATCCTTTCATAATGGAAGTGATAGTCACCTCAGGCATGAGTAAAGACCAGCAGCTCCTAAGTGAGAGAGAAATAAGCTACATAAAAGCTCATATGGCTGCCAATGGTAGATGCCAGATAGCCACCCCATGCCCCAAAAACTCCAATCAGAAGAATCCAGAGCACAACCTACTGAGCTTACAATAGAAATACTGCCTCTAGGTAATACCCACAAGGATTCAGTAGAACATGAAAAATATGTTTTTAGGTATAAGACAACAAAATTATTAACAACTCACTTATTAACCTTGTGGCTTTAATTATTGTTTTTTTATTGATTTTGTCTTTTAGGGAATTGTTTCGTGCAGCAACAGCTGGAGGCTGAAATTCAAGCAGTAGAAAGATTGGAGAGAGCATGTTCATCAGAAGTGGACTATAGTGAGGGGCACATACATTTATCTTTAAACTCAAAAGTCATCTTCTGCACAGATAGGACTTGTTTTTCATGTAAAGATGAATAGTTGGCTCCAGGGCTGTGGAGTCGGCAAGCCGAAGCCCCGACTCCGACTCCTGAATTTCCCAAACCTCCGACTCCGACTCCTGACTCCTGACTCCGACTCCTGACTCCCTCATACATGGCGCATGTTTAAGTAATAACTTTACTGTAGTAAAATGGTAACATCAGGCTGTTTATCACCTTATGATACAATAATCAAGCTATTTAGGTAGAACAGACACTGACAAGCAAAAGGGTAACAATGTTTTGATCTTTTGAACACTTGTGGGTAGAGTTGAAGAAAAAGCTGTATTTGTATCCAAGTCCAGTCTGCACCAACATTGGGAATGTGTAGAAGAGACCTGGGATCAGATTTTGTTCAAGATATGCTTGAATCTGATCCAGAGCCCAGAAGGATTCAGGCAGTATTGAAAACCAAAGGCAGATTTCCCAAATACTAACAAAATAATAAAAATTAACATTTTGATTTTTAGGAGCAAAACTATAACTAAGCAGATGCTAAATATTTGCAAGTCAAATTTTTGTATAAGATAGGTAAGATGACTGTATATAAAATTACAGTAGCCTCATGTACAAAGCTGTAGTGGATGGAGAGATATGGAGCCTGAAAGTCACAAGTTCAAACCATTGTTACCCTTTTGCTTGTCAGTGTAAAATATATTTATTGGACATGACATTAGAACACAAAAAAATTGTAAAAATGCAAAACACTGCAGGAACATTTGTGGAGTCTCTGAATTTGTTCTGAGAAATAGTATTGCCTCCATCAGATCCTGCATACATGACCTCACATCTGATCTCATTATTTCCAGGATAGAGAACGGCCTCTCTACACTAACTTGGGTTGGGGCAAAACGATAACCACAGGGGCAACATCTCTAACAATGTCAGGGTATAAAGGAATTGCCTCAGCCACATTCAGGTTTGATGAATGGTTGAACTCTTCTACTTCTTTGAAAACAGGTGAAACATTTTGCTGAAATCTGTTTGCCCTGGGAGAAGAATCTTTTCCCCTGGGGCAGCGCTTTGCCTGCTCCATGTCATCAATTACACTCCTCATGTTATAAGGCTGAAGATATGGGAGCAGTAGCACTGGCCGGACCCAATTCCTCTTGCTCTTTGCACTGCAACGAACTAACTGGACCAACTAATTATATAATTTGAGAGTCGGAGTCGGTCCATTTTTTGACGACTCCGACTGCGACTCCACGACTCCGACTCCACAGCCCTGGTTGGCTCCCTGTCAGAGTATATATGAAGTATACACATTCCAATATCAGCCGCACACTATTAACTAAAAAACTATCAAAAGGCACATAGGAATTTTTGGAAAAGCATTTCTGCTACTTAGGATACATAAAAAAATTTTGAGGTTCTTAGTTCATATTTTTTATCAAAACTGCTCAAGCCCACCTATCAATCAGCAAGGGGACCTCAATATAGGTGGGAACCTACACCAACGTTACCTCTCATGGGGCCTGTTCAGACCCCTGTTTCGATTGTTTTCTGGATTACATGTGAAGGCCCGAGGTGACTCATCCCAGGCTCACTTTAACATGAGTGTATTAAACGTAAAATCTTTACATGAATTATATGTGAATATCTAAGCCCAAGGTCCTAATAGGAATCTTTGATGCTGTCAGTTGAGGCCGCACTTGGCCTGGGACACTTGGCCATAATGCACTAACTCATTCTCTGTTATTCCCTGTACATGTAGTTTACAAAGTGAAGCTGGAAGATATTCAGAAGATTTCTGACAATTACAACTATGTGATGAAGATAACCCGTGTCATCAAGACAGGTAAATATAGGATACAACAACAGTACATATATAAAGTGTAGATATGTATGAATAAACATATGGGGCATCATGTATGAACAGGGACGCAACAGTTTTCTGGCGTGCTCTGAGCCAAAAAACTGTCGTCGCTCTGTCCGACAGATGTATGAATAGTCATACGTCGTGCACTAGACATGACACTTTTGGATGCGAAAAAGTTTGCCGTGAAACTGCCATACAAATCCATACCATAGCTGAGACAAAGTTTGGCACATAACACTTTATCCACCAAAATGTGTGGAGCATAACACTCTTTCATACATACAGTCATATTCTACACTCCTCCATATTGATTTAGAACTGGCGCCAAGTTTCATACATGTCGCCCATGGCTTCTATGTGGTATTATAAAATGCCAAATGCCGACATATTTCCATGGCTTACTGTATATAGTGCCAACATATTCCTTACATAGTCATATACATCAGATGCTGCCCCCAATGCGTATGACAATCTAATGTCCCCATAAAGGTCACAGTAGTCTATCAGGTTGTTTTTGGAGGGTAGGAAGACAACATGAGAAAGAAATACAGTCTCAATGCAGAAGTTGCGTTAGATTTGAAACCAGGACCCAAGGGCTACAGCCTATTTTTTTCATCACATTCACTTTTTCCTCCATATGACCCATAACTTTTAAATTTTTTTCTGTTTACATATTCATATTAGGGTTTGTTTTCTTGTGGTGCAAGATGTACTTTGTGATGGTGCCATTGACTGTACTGTGAAACATATCAGGAAACCCCTTAAAAAATTTTGAGAAATGGGATAAAAAAAAATGTAATTGCACCATTTTTTCAGAGTTTTAACTTGTAAAGTATTTTAATTCCCTCCTTCAACTGTCTCTGACCCTGTCTGATAGCAGTAGGTTCCAGCTGTATTGATAAGCTTTTACCTTCTGGGTATGGGATAGACTCAGTGAGTGAGCCTCCTCTAAACTCTCTTGCCAGCATTATTATGTATCAGTAGGTCAAATGTCAGTAAGGGGTGACCACTGAGCCACCATGAGCTTGCAGTATGGTTTATGTAGAATGTAGAAATGTTACACTCCAAGGGTGACATTCATGATTTTTGGAGGGCATTTTTTTTTGCACGCATTAGTAGTGTAGAATGCGCCTGAATCTATTAACCTATTCTACTGTGGGTCATAGATTTAGCGCTTTCTAGCTACAAAGAGACACTTCAGGCTCAGGTAAACCACTTTAAAAGTGGTTTACCTTTTCCAGCAGTAATGCGCCCGGATTTGCTGTACTAAAGCTATAAATGTGTAGATTCGTACAGTTGTAGTGTGACACATCTCCAGCACGCCCACCGGTCTCAGGCGCATTGCAAAGTGCCGCGGGCGCTCTGTAATGCGCTTCATATTGGCGTGCGTCTGATTAAAAATATAGTGAACAGGGCTGCGCCAGTTTTTGGGCTGAAAAGATGCCAGACACAATGGTCACTGAAATAGCTTGAAACTGACAAAAGTAATAATAACTTTGCTGTAAATTAATAACGAAAATCAGACATTGCTTTCAAATTGTGGTTCAACCGAAAGAAAATTAAAAATAAGCTAATGAAAGTGGCCTGAACAGAAATGATGGTCCCCTTAACTTTTTTTTGCACCACCTATTGAGGCAATCACTGCAAACAATTACTGAAGCTCTCAATGAGACTCTGGCATTATTTGCCCCACTCCTCGTACTTCATCTGTCTACATGTATTTTGCACACT
Source organism: Phyllomedusa bahiana (assembly GCA_025379985.1). Lineage (NCBI taxonomy): Eukaryota > Metazoa > Chordata > Amphibia > Anura > Hylidae > Phyllomedusa > Phyllomedusa bahiana. The sequence continues at coordinate 93,286 of JAODAL010012537.1, forward strand.
CTTCATCATTCATTTATCCAAAGGTATTTGGCAAACTCATCTGTCCACAGGTATTTGCTCTACTCCTCAGCCTTCATCTGTCCATGGCTATTTGCCCCACTCCCCGTCCTTCATCTGTCCACAGGTAGTTGTCCCACTCCTCGTCCTTACTGTGTTCACAGTTATGTGGCCCACTCCTTTTGAGTGGCTTCAGCTGTCCACAGGTATTTGGCCCCTCATGAGCAGCTTCAGCTGTCCACAGGTATTTGGCCCATAAAATATTTAAAAGTGAGACTGAATTTGCTTCAGCTTCAGCTGTCCACAGGTATTTGGCCCACTCCTCGTCCTTCAACTGTCCACAGGTTGTTGGCCCACTCCTCGTGAGCGGCTTCAGCTGTCCACAGGTAGTTGTCCCACTCCTCGTCCTTACTGTGTTCACAGTTATGTGGACCACTCCTTTTGAGCAGCTTCAGCTGTCCAGAGGTATTTAGCCCCTCGTGAGCAGCTTCAGCTGTCCACAGGTTGTTGGCACACTCCTCGTGATCGGATTCAGCTTTCCAAAGGTAGTTGGTCATCTCCTCGTCCTTCATACTGTTACGTGTATTTGGCCCATTACTCGTCCTTCAGCTATTTACAGGTATTTGGTTCTCTCCTCGTTAGTGGCTTCAGTTGTCCACAGGTATTTGGCCCACTCCTCGTCCTTCAACTGTCCACAGGTTGTTGGCCCACTCCTCGTGAACGGCTTCAGCTGTCCACAGGTATGTTGTCCCACTCCTCGTCCTTACTGTGTTCACAGTTATGTGGACCACTCCTTTTGAGCAGCTTCAGCTGTCCAGAGGTATTTAGCCCCTCGTGAGCAGCTTCAGCTGTCCACAGGTTGTTGGCCCACTCCTCGTGAGCGGCTTCAGCTGTCCACAGGTAGTTGGTCATCTCCTCGTCCTTCATCTGTTAACGTGTATTTGGCCCATTACTCGTCCTTCAGCTATTTACAGGTATTTGGTTCTCTCCTCGTGAGTGGCTTCAGTTGTCCACAGGTATTTGGCCCACTCCTCATGATCCAGCTATCCACAGGTATTTGGCCCACTCTTTCAGCTCCAGCTGCCCACAGGTATTTGGCCCACTCCTCCTGCTCCAGCTGCCCACAGGTATTTGGCCCATTCTTTGTAAGTGGCTCCAGCTGTCTCAGGTGTGAAGGTGCCTTCTCTAGACTGCAATTTCAGCCCCTTCCACAGATGTTCAATAGGATGTAGCTCATGGCTCATAGAAGCCACTTCAGAATAGTCCAATGTTTTCCTCTCAGCTATTCTTGGATAGCTGTGTGTTTTGGGTCATTGTCCTATTGGAAGATCCATGACTTCTGACTGAGACCAAGCTTTCTGACACTAGGCAGCACATTTCGCACCAGAATGCCTTGATAGCCTTGAGATTTCATTGTACCCTGCACAGATTCGAAATTCATTGTATCCAATGCAGCAAAATGGCCCCAAAACATAACAAGCCACCTTCATGTTTTACAGTAAGTATAATATATTTTCTTTGTATGTTTTATTATTGTGCCTATACACATAGAGCTGATGTGACTTGCCAAAAAGCTCCAGTTTATCTCATCTGTCCAAATACATTCTCCCCAATGCTTTATGGGTTGTCAATAAGCATTTTGGCAAATTCAGTCTCATTGACGATGTATCCTGACCTTGGAGTTCACCTCAAATCTCTTTGGAAGTTGTTTGACT
>JAODAL010012538.1:0-94995 GCA_025379985.1 Phyllomedusa bahiana
TCTTTTCACTATGGTTATTGTTAGGTCTTTTTAAGATCTTGTTTAAAGGTTATATTTTAAAGGAATTTTTTCTTCTTGGGATATATATTTTGATTCTATTCCTTCTATTTTTTTCACTTGGGAGGTTTTTGGGTTATTATTTAGTATATGTAATGCGCCTATCGAGGCGCATAACATTAGTAACGCGCCTCAATAGGCGCATTGAGCGACGGGGGCGCACAGCACACCATATTTAGCCGCATTACAAAGTGTCGTGTCCGGGGAATAATGCACCTAGTTTTGGTGTACGACAGTTCATTCACAACAAGAATATGGCGTCAAAAGTGGTTTTGGCAAAATAGACAAAAAACTGGCGTTGGCGTGTTGGGACGTGTCCCCCCCAAAATGTTTCATATGGTGATTCCAATGTGGCTCGAAATAATGCATTTCAATTATCATGCTGCCAAGGCTAGCAAAGATTTCATCAGGGCATCTCTTTTATAGTATCATAGAGATATGCGAAATTTTGGGGGGGTGTACGGTAATAATTGCAAAAATTTCCAGTGTTTGACCAAAGAAACTCTAACATTTTCCAGACTGCGCACCAAAGCTAGATAAACATATTTGCCTAAAAAATAATAGAACATGTTACTTCTGAGAGTAGTATAGACGGAACGGGGATTCTGTACTGTAAGGTCAGTGAGACGATGGATAATGCTGCCACAAGAGGCTGAGCTTGTAGATTCATTGAACAAGTTCAAAAGAAGCGTCATGGTTCCTAGATTCTGCAGATAGAACATTGATTCAGGGATTTCTTCTGGTTGTCATATTTGGAGTTAGGAAGGAATTTTTCCACTTGAATGGGACAATTGTCATACTCCTCATAGAGATTTTTACCTCCTCTGGATCAATACTGTAAGACTGGAGGTTGAACTTTATGAACCTTTGTTTTTTTTTCCAACCTTTTCCTCTACGTTACTATGTATATTTTGCAACGAAAACATAAAACAGCATTCTGTCCACGGAAAAGGACTTTTTTTTATTGTCGCAAAAAAACAGAAGTCTTAAAGGAAACCTGTCAGGTGGTGTATTCTACCCTGTCTGAGAGCTGGATATGATATAGGGAGAAAAGCTGACCTCTGTGATAAATGAGAATATATGATAAAGGAGAGAAGCTGAGCTCTGTGATATATAGGGTTATATGATTAGGGAGAGGAGCTCTGTGATATATAGGGTTATATGATAGGGGAGAGGAGCTGAGCTCTGTGATATATAGGGTTTTATTGATAAAGGAGAGAAGCTGAGCTCTGTGATATATAGGGTTATATGATAGGGGAGAGGAGCTGAGCTCTGTGATAATATGGGGTTATTTGAATAGAGGAGAGGAGCTGAGCTCTGTGGAAATATAGGGTTATATGATAGAGGAGAGGAGCTGAGCTCTGTGATATATAGGGTTAATGATAGAGGAGAGGAGCTGAGCTCTGTGATATTATAGGGTTATATGATAGAGGAGAGGAGCTGAGCTCTGTGTTTATATAGGGTTTATATGTTTAGAGGAGAGGAGCTGACCTATGTGATATATAGGGTTATATGAGAGAGGAGAGAAGCTGAGCTCTGTGATATATAGGGTTATATGATAGAGGAGAGAAGCTGAGCTTTGTGATATATAGGGTTATATGATAGAGGAGAGGAGCTGAGCTGTGATATATAGGGTTTTATTGATAGAGGGGGAGAAGCTGAGCTCTGTGATATATGGGGTTATATGAGAGAGGAGAGAAGCTGAGCTCTGTGATTATAGGGTTTTATATATGTATTTCAATGGTAGATCCACACTCCTCCCCTTGGGCCCCCAAACCCGGAAGGGGAAAGGTGCTCACCCAGAAAAGAAAAAAAAGGAAGGGATAGGGACAGACAGGCGCCCGATATAGTGTAGTAATTTAGATGTTATAGGAAAAATATCGATATATGAATTTGCTCACCTGAGCTTGTTGTACAGTGTATGGTACAACACATATAGAAGGATTTATCAGTGGGTTTAAATCACCCCAGCCGCCAGTGCCTCCAAAGTCCACTCATGCACCTCACCCACAAAGGGCAGGAGGAAGATATATAGCTATTTGACCCACTTTCTGGCTGTCCAGCCAGAAATGGGAGTAGAGGTATGCATAGCGCTTGTTTATATAAAATAAAATAAAATAAAAATCCTTCCGTTTAGAATCAAGGAAAGATTAGAAAATCCTCTCTAGTTCTGAGAATTTTATTTTTAAAATATGAATATAAAAACAATCAATTATAAAAAGACCCAACGCGTTTCGTGTGCATCTTCGCACGCTTCCTCAGGAGTTCTGACAATATTCACAATCTCCTTTCTCTAAATAATCTACAAGGGCGCCACCTCTTTTGTGAAGTACCCAATCCTATGTCGCCCTTATCCTTTTTTTATACATACATATAAAAAAAGTATTCATATGTAAACAAAATACACAAGCATTTAAAATAACACAGGCATCTAAAATTGCAAATGCTGCACCACATCCTTTAAAACTTGAACAATAAAACCATTACCTGTTATACATATTCATTTCCTTTCCTGCCTCTTCTGACTGTGAATGTACCTCCAGCGCCGGCTCCCGGCAGGTACAGGAAGTTCTCGTCATCAGCCAGGAGCCGGTGACATCACTGGTCTGACTCAAGTCGGCATTGAGCATGCTCAATGCCAGTACTAAATCGCAGGAGCTCCTGCTTCCCTCAGACTATTAGAAGCTGCCACTAGGGGATGGGAACTATGTGAGAGATAAAAAAATAAATAAAAAAAAATAAAAAAATTTTTTTTGTGTCCTTCTACTTCTCCTTAATAAATGACCTCTTGGGCTTCGTTTAAACCTGCAGGATTAAGGGTATTTAATTTAAGATCCGTACATTTCCCTTTATTGGTCAATGCCTGGAGTCTACCGTTAAACCTTCTGATTATAAATCGATGGGCTGTACTTTAACTTATAATTGCCATCTGGGTGTTCATCTAGAACATGTCTGGGAAGGCTATACAGTCTTTTTTCCCCCTTTTTAATATTTGATCTGTGATTTTTTCATCCTTTGGGGAGAGTTTTGTGGTTGTCCTCCCAACTTTACTGCTTGCCGCAGCTGCAAGTGATAAGGTAAACCACATAACAAGACAAACAGTTCAAATTAAAAGGATCTTGAATTTTTCATTTGTGAATGTGGACGAAAAGACTGTACCTATTTGCAAACATAGAGCAACATTTACAGGTGGGAAAAAGGCGCATTGTTATTCCTTCCACATGGCCCTTTGAAACCTCGTAAGGTTCTTTTTCGTATTTCTTTCTCGGGATGGGGCCACTGAACTTTTTATGGTTTTGGCTCTTCTGTATGTGATACTTGGTTTTAACGTAATCTGGGTCTTCAAAATCGGGTCCAAACGTAGGATACCCAATTTTTTTTTTAAGATGGAATATAATTCAGAATGTTGGGTCAAATATGTTTGTAACTAGATTTTTTTTAAAATTCACCCCCTGTACTATCTTTTTTTTGGGAGGAAGACATATTCCCTCTGCGTTTTTTTGCAGCTCTAATTTTTGCCTCCTCAATAAGGGATTTGGGATACCTTATCCCAAACCTTCGGGAAAGAATTTGTGCCTGCTCCTGATAGATGACATCTGAGGTACAATTTTTACGGACACGCCGAAATTGTCCAAAAGGTACATTTCTCGTCCTTTTTTGTAGTGGTTATGGAGAAATGTATAAAGTTGTTAGAGTCCACTTGTTTAAAATGAGTTTTTTTTCAGACTCTAACCATATCATGGTACAGTTTATAAGTCAATTTTGGGGATGGCATCCTTATTTATAGTGGAAGTGAATCTGATGCCTGCGAATTTGTATTTAGATCATATAAAAACTAGTGCTTCCTCCCAAAGTGCCACTCCATATGAATATCAAGTCGTCTATGAACCTTTTTTATTTGATGTGTTCTGCCTGTATTTATTGTAATCTGAGAAGATATATAGATTTTTTAAAGTTACCCATAAACAGGATGGCCAAACGATGGGGCAAACCCTTGTCCCCATCGCCGTGCCAACCCTGCTGATGGTATTGGGTACCATTATACTCAAAGTTATTATTCTTAAGATAAAATCCAGACCCTCCAAAAAGGGAAAGGTTCTCTTGCTAGGTAGATATTTTGTCATCTCCTCTAGATATAAATCCAACAGCCCGAATGCCTAATTCGTCCCTAATGTTGGAGTTATAGGCCCATGACGTCCATGGTGAGGAATGGTAGGACTCCTCCCAATTCATATCCCAATTTTCCCTAATGACATGGTGGGAATCTTTCAGGAAGCTTCGCAAAGGATAACAACATACGGTTGTTAGATGGATGTCCCAAATATCTGGATAGATTCGATAATGTGGAATCGATACCAGAAACTATTGGTCTCCCAGGGGGGTTTGTAATGCATTTCTGCACCTTTGGGAGGTGATAGAAGAACGGTCTTTTGGGTTTTTTGATTATCAAACCTTCCAATTCCCTTTTATTTAACGTCCCCTCGGAATGGGCTTTCCCCACAAAAGTCAAAAAATTCTCCTGTAGGTCTGTATATACTTTCTCATCAACTTTAACTTTAGGATCATCCAAAATCCTCAGGGCCTCCCCTCTGTAAATTTCTGTGTCCTGTATTACTATGGCCCTCCTTTGTCCGCATTCCTTATTCCCTTTGAGGGAAAGACGCTGAGCTTCCTGTGATATATTGGGGTTTTATGATAGAGGGAGGAAGCTGAGCTCTGTGATATATTTGGGTTATATGATAGAGGGGAGAAGGTGAGCTCTGTGATATATAGGGTTATATGATAGAGGAGAGAAGGTGACAGGTGAGCTCTGTGATTTATAGGATTATATGATCGAGGAGAGAAGCTGAGCTCTGTGATATATAGGGTTATATGATAGAGAAGAGAAGCTGAACTATGTAATATATAGGATTATATGAATAGGGAGAGAAGCTGAGTCTGTGATATATAGGGTTATATGATAGAGGAGAGAAACTGAGCCCTGTGATATATAGGGTTATATGACAGAGGAGAGGAGCTGAGATCTGTGATATATATCCCAATATATCACAGAGCTCAGCACCGCTCCCTCTATCATGTAACCCTATATATCACAGAGCTCAACTTTTCTCCTCTATCATATAACCCTATATATCACAAAGCTCAGCTTTTCTCCTCTATCATATAACCCTATATATCACAGAGCTCAGCTCCTCTCCTCTATCATATATATCACAGAGCTCAGCTCCTCTCCTGTATCATATAACCCTATATATCCAGAGTCAGCTTCTCTCCACTATCATATTAACCCTATATATTTACAAAAGCTCAGCTTCTCTCCTCTATTTCCCATCTTAACCCTATATATCACAGAGCTCAGCTTTTCTCCTCTCCTCTATCATTTAACCCTATATATCACAGAGCCCCAGCTCCCTTCCCCCCTTTTCATATAATCCCTATATACACAGAGCTTAGCTTCTCTCCCTCTATCATATAACCCTATATATCACAGAGTCAGCTTCTCTCCCTTATCTATAACCCTATGTATACAGAGCTCACCTTCTCTCCCTCTATCATATAACCCTATATATCAGAGCTCAGCTTCTCTCCTCTATGATATAACCCTATATATCACAGAGCTCAGCTTCTCTCCCTCTATCATATAACCCTATATATCACAGAGCTCAGCTTCTCTCCCTCTATTATATAACCCTATATATTTAGAGCTCAGCTTCTCTCCTTTATCACATAATCCATATATCACAGAGCTCAGCTCCTTCCTCTATCATATAACCCTATATATTACAGAGCTCAGCTCCTCTCCTTATCATATTAACCCCATATATCACAGAGCTCAGCTTTCCCCCTCTATCATTTTAACGCTATATATCACAGAGCTCAGCTTCTCTCCCTCTATCATATAACCCTATATATCACAGAGATCAGCTTCTCTCCCTCTGTCATATAACCCTATATAACAGAGCTCAGCTTCTTTCCTTTATCACATAACCCTATATATCAGAGCTCAGCTCCTCTCCTCTATCATATAATCCTATATCACAGACCTCAGCTTCTCTCCTCTATCATTTTTAACCCTTTTTATCACAGAGCTCAGCGGGCCTCTCCTCTATCATATAACCTATTTATCACAGGAGCTCAGCTCCTCTCCTCTATCATAAACCCATATATACACAGAGTCAAACTTCTCTCCCTCTATTCATAAACCTATATATCAAAAGAGCTCAGTTTTCTCCTCTATCATATAATCCTATATATCACAGAGCTCAGCTCCTTCTCCTCTATATATAAACCCTATATATCACAGAGCTCAGCTCCTCTCCTCTATCATATAATCCTATATATCACAGAGCCCAGCTTCTCTCCCTTTAACACATCAGATCTTAATCACGTTTGGTGCAACCCTCCCTCTAAATAAGCTTCATTATTTTAGGGCACAGTAGATCATTTTCTTCTCTGCTGCATTTTGAAGCCACTTTGCATGGAGTTCCCCTGGTAAAGAACTGCTGAAGCTGTCAGATTTGAAAAATAAATTGTAATAATATTGCCAAATTAATTGTCTGATTTACTATCTTCACAAGGTAAAATTTAAATTGACACCTAAGGGACAAACGTTCTCTAAAATGGGAAGAGGAGATCTGAAGAGCCAGATCGCTAAACACAGCGCTCAGCACTTTCCTCACCTGACGAGAAGAAATGGCTTAATGATTTTATCCACACATAAATATATACTTATGCATCTCCCTGATTGACCCACCGCTGTTACTGCCGCTTAGTATGTAAAATGCCATTAGCTATCTTGGGCAGCAAGTGACTTTCATGCTTACAGAGTCATGTTTGCAAAATAGATCAATCTTATATCTTCATCCAATTCATTCCTGAATTCTCAATGATTCATTTGATTTGATATTTGCTGCTCGTAGGACTGTGACAATTTCAGAGCCTCTTCAGAGTGAAATTGTCTGATGCTATCCTTGTGTTGTGCTTATGGGAATGCTAATGCTCCGCAGCCGAGCTGTGTCCTTTCAGCGTCATCAGTGGATGCACTAGAGAGAATATTAGGTCTTTATACAATACAAATGTTTATTCTGACCTTGGAGGTTGGTTATGTGTAGAAAAAAATAAGTGAGTTGCCACGGTACAATTTCCACTGAATCTTTGCTGGTTATGATTCACAGAAACTTGAATAGAAGAATTGAAGAACTCTTGAAGATGTGTGAAGACGTATGGGGTAAAATAATAATCTATAGAAGTATATACAGGAGAAGTGCGAAAATAAAAAAAAAGACTACCCCTAGTAGCGCTGGTTCACACCTACATACCTGACTCCCATCCAAGGATCAGAAGAAGTAGTCACACTGTGCCAACCCTTGAAGATGGATAGGGTAATATGTAGAGATGAGCGAACAGTAAAATGTTCGAGTTGAACTTTAGTTGTGTTCAGTTCGAGGTTCGATTCGAACTTGAACCCCATTAAAGTCAATGGGAGGATATGTTTGGGTTAATTTTTATACCCCCAATACTGCAAAAATGGAACTTTTGGGCACTGAGTATATTTAGCAAATGCAAGCACTCTGTATAATATATATCCATGTATATGAGAGTTATGTGATCCTGCAAATGTCACCAAATAACAGCTTCTGGGTGTGGGAAAGATGCAGCCAGCAATATCAAACTACCTAACTATTGCTAATAAACAAATATTGTGCATGCATACAAGCAAGCACACGGAGAACAGTCTGTACAGTACAGAGAGTGAGCTGAAAATGGCATTCAGAACACAAAACAGTGAAATATATATAACATGGTCATGTGATTTTAGCAGCCAATGAGAGCCCTACACCTCAGCAATGATGTTTTTGACACTTCTCTGTGCTCTGCACTGATTAGATGGCTGCCAAAAGTGCAAAAAGGCGCTGAAAACTACTAAAATGGCGTGTCGAACAGCATGTCGAACTCGAACATTTACTCAAATGAACAGTATGATGTTTGGTTTGAGAAAATTGCGATGTTCAACTCGAACAGTTCGATCAACACTTGTAAGGCTATGTTCACATGGCTAATTGCAGGGCGCACATTACGCCCGCAATTACGCCGGGTGTTCGGGAGCTCGCGCCGACCGTCGCGTACTCCCGTACTCACGGATTGTCATTACTCGCGGCGCGTAAGCGCCGTGAATAAATGACATGTCAATTCTCTCTCTGCGCCTACAATACGACTATATTGTATATGCGGGGAGAGGAGACGTAATCCATAGTTCTCATAGAGAACTGTGGATTACCATAATGATTGGGGCGCATTTCGCTCGTATTAGAGCACAGTACGCTCTCAATACGCGGCGAAATGCGACCCAAAATAAGCCGTGTGAACATAGCCTAATATGTAGCCAGGGTTGAATTGGCCTACTAGATGATCCTTGGCTGTGCCCAGATACTGACACAACAATGGGCCCCAAAGTAAAAGTGGGAGACAACCCCAGATGATATTTCAAGTTATCACTTATATGAGAAGGTTTACAAATAACCTATTAGACCTTACTGACTATGTGTCCTGTGTGTGCAATGATAACAACAGAGATTACAATGTAATTAAAAGCGGACATACACGTCTTCTCTCTAGATCGAGGGTGGTGGACCCACTAAACCCAAGTCGGATGCTGGTTGGATCTTGAGTTGATCTCTCTCACTTCTTGGCTAACAGTGTGATTTCTATGAATAAGGAGAGACTTTTACAGGTTGTAAATGGAGAATTAGGATGTCATTGAAGAGTTTGACAAAGCAGTAGCTCTTGCGACTCCAGCAAAAAAAATTAAACTCACCTTCCTCCGGTCTCTCCAGTCATCTGTTTGTGATGTCATTGCTGCAGCTGCTGATTGGCTGGAGCAGTCATGTGCCTCTTATGTACATCACTATTCGGAAGCAAACATCTCCGAGCAGTGATCTACTAGTGCATATCAAAAAATTAGAATATAACTGAAAACATAATTGATATAATAAATTTAAGTCAAATAAAGAAACCCATATATTGTATAGACTCAATACAGTATGAATTACAAAGTTTAATATGATACATTTGGGAGCCCTGTAACGAATTAAAAGATAGACCTGAGACCCCTTTAATTTTCAATGATATTAAATTTTTTTGATATGCACTAGTAAGTAGACCAATATAACTGCAGCAGCCAGTGGCCGCATTGGTGACATGCCAGTTTGGAAGTAACCAGGGGCAAAACTAGCATTCATAGGGCCCCATAGTAAAGTGAGACAAGGCCCCAACACATAATAATGGGAAACTCAAGGAGCAGTATAGGTGGCAATAATATAAGCTATAAATTTAGTTCCATACATCAGAGAACCCATCCTCCGTCCTCCAGTACCAGCGGTACGTCTCTCTAGAATTCATGTGCCTTTCATTTACATCACCGTTCGGAAGAGAACAGCTCCAGAGCAGAAAAATGGAGGCATCAATTTTCTTGCACTTTAGTGGGCCCCCCTCAAGCTCATTGCAGCCCCAAGGCAGCTGCTAGGGCTGTTACTGCTATCCTTACGCCTATGGAAGTGACAAAATAACAACAGAAGACCGGGGAGACGTGGCGCTTGACTCAGGGACTGGAGGAAGGAAGGTATGATTTTTTTTAAAATTTTACTAGGGCCCCAGGAACTGCTGCAGATTTTTTGATGAGCTGGACAACCCTCTTAACTCTCCATGAAAATGAATGAGAATGATGTCAACCAGTACGAATGTGTTTACACATAATTGATTCTATTCAGATTTACATGTGTGCATATTGTTGGACTAATATATGAAAACTATTTAAGGCTATGTCTTTTTTTGTTGCCCACTGCATTCAATTAGCGCTCCCCTTTCATTTCACATAGTGCCCTGAAAAATGAAAGGGAGGCTCTGATTGCTGGCTATGGCAACAAAGAAAGTCTTACACTTAGGGCCACAGGTATGAAATCTTTTTAGGTTTAAAATTCACTTTCTTTCCCATAGCAACCACTGAGAGCGCCCCTTTTATTTCATATAGTGCTCTGGAAAAATGAGAGGTGCGCTCTGATTAGTTGCTATGGGAAACAAAGTGAATTTTAGACCTAGACAGTTTTCATACATGTGGCCCTTAGTTTTCATACAAGTCCCCTTTATGCCTGAATCCGAAGAGAATGAAAGTACTTCTGAGATTTCTTTTTTTATTTCCTAAATAAGGTAGCAGCATTTATATTATGTATAAAATGTATATTTTGATCTTAAAAAATCCATGGCTGATTTGCTTCTTCAAATCCTAACCATGTGATTGTACCCTTTAAGTGCTTTCAGGCTATGTTCACACTTCGCATCGTATTTGCGCTCTAAGACGGGCGAGATGCGCGCCGAAATTACGGTAATCCATAGTTCTCATAGATAACTATGGATTACGCCTCCTCTCCCCGCTTGTGCAATACGCCGTGGGGGGAGATAAGTGACATGTCTATTACTTGCGGTGAATACACGTCGCGGGAATACGCGCTGATCAGCATGACTCCCAAACACCCGGCGTAATTGGGGGGCACACTGTATGCCCTGCAATAACGCCGTGTGAACATAGCCTTATAAAAGGTTTATGTGGCATCAGTGTCTCCAAACAGGTTCACTTCTCTATTCCATGGCCCTTCAATAGCATGCAAAAAGTGCAATGTTTCGATTTTGCAAAAATCTTTTTTTACTTTTTTGTATAAATCAAAAATGTTGCACTTTTTACGGGTCATGGAATTTTGAACTTTTCATTTTGTACTTTTTTTGGACTGGATGTGATGAAGAATGGATTCATTCTTAAGGCAATCTGTGACAATCTATGAAGGAAGTTCTGAAGATGTTTAATGCTGCTTTTAAGCTTCCTTTACACTTAAAGTACTCATAAGTCTTTAAGTGGTTGTCCAGATTAGAAAAAAAATATTATGCTCCTGAGGCCCTATTAAAAAAAAAAAACTTATACTCCCCATCCTCCAGTCCTTGGTTCCAGCGCTACATCTCTCAAGAATTCATGTGCTTCTCATTTACATCACCATTTGGAAGAGAACCGCTCCAGAGCAGAAAAATGGAAGACCCAAGGGACCAAGCGCTTTAACTGGAAACTGGGAGAAGGTGAGTATAGGTTTTTATTATTATCATCATTATTATTAGGGCTGCAGGAACATAGCATTATTTTTTTAGGAACTAGACAATCCCTTTAAGTCATTTTCAATAGAGTGACTATGTTTCATCTCTCCATTGACATCCTAGACCAAAACCTGCACATTCGTGATAACCTTGGAAATCCACCTGCTAGATTTCCTCTAATCAGAGTTTTCTGACTTTTCCTACTGACGTACCATGTAACACTATATTGGGATAAGATTTATTTAAAGAATAGAAGACTACTACTTTTATAGATCACACATTCTTGTGCCCATTTGTTAAAGTATTGCCTGGTTTAGAAAAGCTGAAAAAAATTAATAATATTCAATTAAACTAGAGAGCAGCTACAAAGAAGGTCTCTCACTCTGGAGGACTGAACACATCCATTGTGTATGTAGCCCAATAATTCCAATGAGAACAGTGTAATGTTCTCTTGCTCCTGTAGAGACGCTGCAAGGAAATGGAATATTTTCTAACAGTTGGCCATCACAGATTGAATCTGATTACTAAGGGACACAGCAGCAACATGCCCTGTGGTCAGATTATCAACAGGGCAACTTTGTCTTTTAAAGCAAATAACCTCTTCAAAGAGGCATACAATGGAAAAATATTTTCTACGTAATCTCTTTCCCATAGGCACTTTTGTAATTCATTTTCATTGCATTATCTGTCGGCTCCCAGCAGTTCTACATCAGCTGTCTGATGGCAGGCAGCTTACTAATTCTGTATTTCTGGACACACAGGAAATAGCTCTGTGTCAAGCTCTGCAGATCAGGTGACCAAAAGGCTTTTAACAGGAAGTAGGAAACAGGGGTGGAAAGGATCCTGAGGCTTATAGTTTTAAAGGGAAATGAATTCCAGCTTTAAGATAAGAAATGCTGCTGCTCGACCGCAGAGAAGTGAGGCTGCATACAGCACTGGAAAAGCAAAAATTAGCACAAACACATCACAGGGAGATGACTGAAGACTAAAGCAAACCAAATGAGAACTATGGGCGACATGTATGATCGGGAGTTGAGCCTGTTTTCTGGCGAAAACGGCGCCTCACCGATCCGAATCCCCTGTCAGATGCAGTGATGCGGTGTTAGGCGCAACCTTCGCCACTTTCGGATGCGCCTAACATGAAGGGGCGTGCAATGGGCGCGGTGTGGGCGTTCTGGGGTGGGACGCGGCACATTCGAAAACTCCGAGGCATGTATGATCGCGGCTTGGCAAAGTGAGGCACATTGCAGCGCTCGAAAGCTCCGACAGGCAGAGCTAATTGAAGCTGGTCTACATGAGCCGGAGGAGGCGAAGTGAAGCGAGAACGTAAAATGAGAGGAATAATATATAAGATCGAAATAGAAATACATCTCAGCTGTCAGCTCCGTGCGGCATGGAGTATGAATCAAAAAATCGTTTTTATTACGAGATTTATTATCTGAAAAAGAGCTCAAACCTTCTAAAAAAATACATAAATAAAATCACTTTCAAGAAATCAAGAACGGCGCAACATCAGGTATAGGGATATTAGAAATTGCCGGAAAATACCGTAATTCAAATTCTGTAAGCGCTTCTCATTGTTCAGCAGAAACCAGCCAATCAGAATAGGAGCGACAGTGACCCATTATAAGGTATGGAGTAGTATTGACCAATCAAATGAAAAGGCGGGACAGTTCAAAATACAGTAAAAAAGGCAGAAAAGAGCTGATTGGTTGAACTAGCGGGGGCTTGGCTATCCCGGCCAATCAGAGCGCGAGCTACTTTGTCCCATTGTAGTCTATGGAGAGATGGGGGCACTGAAATCTCAGCTCCGTGCGGCATGGAGTATTAGTAAATAAATCGTTTTTATTAAGTGTAAAACATTCTCTGTAAAAGAGCTAAAACCTTCTATAAACATACATAAATAAAATCACTAACAATGAACAATAATATGGGTGTAACGAAAATAAAGAAATAAAAATGAACTCATTGAATTCATATTTATTTGTTTATTTTCGTTACCCCCATATTATTGTTCATTTTATATAGAGATCGGTACAACTTTGTGAGTCTTATCATTTGATTTCTGCCATGTACAGTTTTATTATAGATTGCATTAGAAAACCCATAAGAGCGTCGCTCGCTCTCCCATTGGTCCAAATAACCGCGCCTCTTTTAACTTAGCCAATCACAAACAGAGCTCGCTCTGCATTTCTTTTCCCCATAGAACTCTATGAGAAGGTAGCTCACCCGCTGATTGGCTAAGCAGGACGAGCCCCTCTTCCCCCCCAACCAATCACAGTACTAGAATATTTCCCATAGACAGTAATAACTTTTAGGGCGCCCTTCTATCGCGCCCTTCTTGCTACACTCAAAATAGACGCACTACATATGATTGGTGGATTCATATCTGCCGCCTGGGCTCAACCAATCAGCTCTTTTCTGCCTTTTTTACTGTATTTTGAACTGTCCCGCCTTTTCATTTGATTGGTCAGTACTTCTCCATAGGTTATAATGGTTCACTGTCACTCCTATTCTGATTGGTTGGTTTCTGCCGACCAATGAGAAGCGCTTACAGAATTGGAATTACTGTATTTCCCGGCAGTTTCCAATAGCCCAATCCCTGATGTAGTGGCGGTGACTGCGACAAACGCGTTGTTAGGGATTTGATTGATTTATGTTTATAGAAGGTTTTAGCTCTTTTTCAGATAATATTTTACACCTAATAAAAACGATTTTTTTAATCATACTCAATGCGCTGAGAGCCGAGATTTCAGTGCCCTGATCTCTTCATAGACTACAATGGAAAAAAGTAGCTCGCGCTCTGATTGGCCAGGATAGCCAAGCCCCCACTAGTTCAACCAATCAGCTCTTTTCTGCCTTTTTTACTGTATTTTGAACTGTCCCGCCTTTTCTTTTGATTGGTCAATTCTTCTCCATAGGTTATAATGGGACACTGTCGCTCCTATTCTGATTGGCTGGTTTATGCCGACCAATGAGAAGAGCTTACAGAATTTGAATTACTGTATTTCCCGACAATTTTCAAGATCCAAATTCCTGATGTAGCGCAGTTATTGATTTTTTGTTAGTGATTTTATTTAGGTATTTTTTTAGAAGGTTTGAGCTCTTTTACAGATAATATTTTACACCTAATAAAAACTTTTTTTGATTTATACTCCATGCCTCACGGAGCTGAGAGCTGAGATTTATTTCTTGACCGATCTTAGATATTTTCCCTTTAATTTTAAATGATCCACTTTTTCAATACATTTAATCGCTTTTAGACAGCTTTGATTTTTCACTTTATTCATTCATTCATTTGAAAGACAACTCTTTTTGCTCTTCACTAACATGTTTAATGATTTCTCGCTGTTTTCCAGCCTGTCTCGAATCGGAATACATGTTAGGCGCAGTCCTTCTGCGCCTAAGTCCCGCACTGCGCCTCACACACTGGCGAGGCATGGTGGACTTTACACCGCATGTATGAGCGCACCTCGGGCGCGGACATACATGAGGGGCAGCTTTCACAATCGAGCGCTCGAAAACGTGCGCTCCGACGTGCCGAGATTCATACATGTCGCCCTATATTTTTAAAGGGGTTGTCTCATCTCATTGTTTCATAGAGTTAGCAGCATTCTTTCATTCATACATCCTGTCACTTCCTGGTTAAGCTGTCTGTCATTAGCATATGAGCTCCTGTATTCAGACGTCTGCTAATTAGATAAAAAAATCTCCTTCTCTGAGGTCCAGAGAAGCTCCAGAGCTAAAGTAAACAGAAGTAATTGGTGTCTTTTGTCTGAAAGATCAGATAACACACAAGCTCGCAGGCTGACAGCAGTTCTGTCCTGTGTGGATGACATCACTCCCTGCTATCAGATAAGACAAACAGCAGGGGAGAACAAACAAACTGGTCTGTAACTAGAGAAACCTTAAAGCCCTCAGAAGGTGATAAAATCATTTGTAGCTCCTCAACAACAAAAAAAATGAACAAAGCAATATATATTTGGAAAAAGTCTTCATTTACTGTTCACTATGTGTTGAAAGCTAATCTTTGTAGTGAGACAACCCCTATAAGCACTTTCTATGCAAATAGCTGGGGGTTGGTGAAAAGATTCTGTTATACTGCAGCACTATAAAATGACTTTACTAGAAATAAGTTATCAATACAAGTAACGCCTGTAAAGCATTGATTCGATTTCAGAATATTAAGCCCATGACATGAAACCAGCTAGCAAAATACATTGCAAACTCTCATTTCATCTTCAGAGTCTCCAATGCCTATTATAAAAATAAATAGGGGAACAATGTCGGCTTTTTTACACTTTATTTTTTAACAACAGAAGAGAAGATGGGAAGTGAGAGCGGTTCTCTGGGTGATTTCTTGGCTATGTGGAGCAGTAACAGGCCAGCAGAGACTATAAAAGCTATATCAAATATAATTTCATTAGCTTTGAGGTTTCTCATGCTAGACCATAAAAACTCTTAACCTTCTGAGAATCGCTTCTTCCAGGAACATATGCAACTTCTATTGATTTTAACCCACTTTTGGCAAAGCGAGGAAGCTAGAGTATTGAAGAGATTGTGTCACTTAAACTACGTATATTTTACAAAAATCCCCCTTGGAGTCACAGATACCAATTTTAAGATGACCATATAGAGACAATAAACGACAGAAGACAAAGAATATTTTTTCAATGGTTTTCATACTAAGCTTTAAAATATTTTGCCTTTTGCTGTTGTGTGTATATCTGTTCATAGATAAACAATAACCGAAAAAAGGGGCAATATAAACTACCGAATGGAGACTTAGACAAAATAGAAAAACCGACAATATTCTCCAAATAAGATATAAAACGATCAATTTATTAACACATATTAGAAAAAAATCAAATAACATGCTAAAATATTAAAATTGTATCTCAGTACCCAAAGATAATACCGATACCACCCTCCAACAACCACATAGTCAATAAGCATACAAACGTAACCAGGGAAACATTGTATAAGTCATAAAAGAGATAAAATCAATGTTATTATTTGTCCATAAATAGATAGAAAATCAATACTTAAAGGGGTTTTGCCACGATGTAATGTTGATGTGGGATCCTCCAAAATGGATATTTAATAAATTTTCTAAATATATGTGATTACAAAAAAGTGAAGCCTCTGAGAGCTACAGCATTGCTCAGTCCCCCTTAGTTTCCTGACAGTTTACATTAGACACGACCAGGACACTGACAGGAGCTGAGCTGCTTGTGTGTTTGCACTTCTTATCTGATGACAGGGAACATGAAGGAGCTTGCAAGGGACTGTGGAGAAAGATCCTATCTTTTGTATAGAGAATCCACTTGTTGTAATGTAATTTGAGTAAACATTGCAGACTCTCTGCTTCCTGGCTGCTCAGCCCCCATCGCCGCTCCCCCCTGCAGCCCATTCATGACACTACATGCTTTGTTTATCTTTTCTCCTGAGCAGATAAGGGGTAAGGAGCTAATTTCTTGGCAAAACCCCTTTAACCCTGGGCTGACTAGTGTGTGGATGGGAGCAACCGGCACCCCGACGTACGTTTCGCTTTGCGCTTCTTCAAAGGAGATGATGGTAAGGATAGGGCATACATATATATATATATATATATATATATATATATATATATATATATATATATTATTGAGTAACCAATCACAGAGTTGCTCCCATCCACACACTAGTCAGCCCAGGATTAAAGGGGTTGTCTCACTACATCGATTCATCTTACCTCAGTCCTGTTTTCTTGGTTTCATTTTTAATTCAGGGGTGTGTTTACTGGCTTCTACCAGGCTGCAGTAGAAGCCAGGTCTGTAGCTATAGCAACCAGTGCTGCCAGCCTATCAGGAGAGATCAAACAGGTCTGTAGCTATAGTGACCTGAGGAGCTGATGCAGCCTATACAAGAGGGATTATCTAGGAATAGGTAGGACACTGTTAATGGACACATATTGCAAAGTGACTTGTTTTTGCAAGATCTTTAACATAAAAAGCAATCCTTGTAGTGAGACAACACCTTTAAGTATTGATTTTCTATCTATTTATGGATATATAACATAACATCGATATTATCTCTTTTATACAATGTTTCCCTGGTTACATTTGTATGCTTATTTACTATGTGGTTGTTGGAGGTGGTATCAGTATTATCTTTGGGTATTTAGATACAATTTTAAAATTTTTGCATGTGATTTGATTTTTTTCTAATATGTGTTAATAAATTGATTGTTTTATATCTAATTTGGAGAATATTGTCTTTTTTTATATTTGTTCATAGGTATAATTTAAGGATCCACCTTTGCAACCACTTTGTTAACATACTCCAGTACAGGAAAAATTAATCCAAATTAAAAGTATTCTACGTTTTCTAACCAGGTGAGGTGAGCCGATATATATTTTTTATTGATTGGTTCTCTCTGAATTTGCATATGGAGGGGGTTACTGTCTAAAGGAGAATTTTGTGTAATGGATTTAGCTGTAACTAACAGCACTTAGATGCTTGAGACGCGTCAGCTATCCCCCTCTATTATGGCAGTCTGTACCTATTTTTAGAATTTTTTTTAAAACAAAGAGCATTTTCTATCATCATTGGCAGTCGTTCTGGCCATATTGGACTCTTTCATTCTATGTTTTTGTATACAGCTGACCGCTACAGGTGATGCAAAGCTGAAAGAGGTGTTCAGAAAGCAATAAATGCTTCTCAGTCCATTGAGGATAATTAAAAATAGAGAAAGAAAATACTTAAAAATCTGCTCATTCCAACGCTGGCGCCATCCCATTTACTCTGGCCGATAACTTTACTGTTTATTTCTCATGTGATCCTGAAGCTATTAACACACCACAGTCTTCTGTTGCCAGATGCACCACATTTGACCGCTGTGCCCTGTGACTGGCTGTAGAGTCATGTGAAGACTAAGTGGTGATGTTATTAGCCGGGATAACCGGGAAGGGTGCGGCACTTTATATTTTTATATATCTATAGCGGGTAAAATAAGTATTGAACACGTCACCAGGTGCTATTGAAAGGAAATTCTCACTGGATGTTGGTAACAACCCATCCAATCTACACAAGGAAAGAAATCAAACCATAAATGCCATATATTAGGTAACTCAAATGCGAAACTTAATTTCAATAACAATGCCCATGGCGGCACCTCAGTATATAAGGAGTAGATCATGGTCAAAAAGTTTCCTTAGATAAACGAGATATATGGAAGAAAGTAAATTGAGTTCACTTTGGTAACATGACGGTTGTTGTCACCAGCAAGGCGGCTGATAATTCAGAAACGTGATACGTATGGGATTTTTCAACGCCAACCATCTTTCATTTCAGAAAGGTCCAAAAATGAAAATACATTCAGTGAGGATCAGAATCCTGATTGCCGGATAAATGCCTGTTTATGCCACGGTCAAGGAGAATAGTGTTACTGAGCTGATAGAAAGGCACTTACTGATCAAAGTACCACCTTAAAGCTTCAATAGCAGAAATGCATCTTGAATGAAGTGGCTAACTTGAGGCTTAGATGGTGTCGAGCAGAAGCCATCACCGGCCACGTCTTATCAGCTAGATACAGGAGACTGAGGCATCCATTTAGTCCCAAGCCACGAAAGGCAAGAAGTGGCTGTCCTTTGGATCCTCATACACTGATGCTGCATTCATTGTAAGCAATGCGTTCAAACCGATGATGAATGGACCACAACTGCCAGTACAGGTTTTGGGCTGGGGTGTGGTGTCAGGTGTGGGGAATTTTTTTTCTTGGCATCTTTGGGGCCCCCTTTGGGTACCAATTGACATGTTCAACCCTTTGTGGAACTATGCCACGAAAAATTTAGGCAGTTCTGAAGCAAAAGGGGTCCAACCCGTTACTAGCTGGTGAAACCAAATAAAGTGGCCGGGAGGTAAATGTCCATAAATAAAGTTATGTGTAATAATAATGAGAAATATGAATGAAGATGAAAAAGTTGGGGCCCCGGCGCCCGTCTATAATACACCTCCGTGACGTGAAGATATGGTGCTAAAAAGGTTTCATTTAGATAAAAATAATATACATAAAAGAGCTAAAACCTTATTACACCTTCTCTGGTATAACACTCGACGCGTTTCTCACCTGCAGCGGCGCTACATCAGGAGAACGTGATACGTATGGTGACGTACTTTCATCATAAGAGCGCCCCCTCTATATTTTTCATATTTCTAATAATGAGAAATGACACAATACATTTAGCGGATCTATTTGAATTGGGATTTAAACAGTCCTCCTCATCAGCTGTTCATTTTTTTGACATCATGAGACCAAGACAACACCTTACAATTGATCAACAGTATCTCACCATTGTGAGGCTTCAATCAGGATGCTCTTAAGGGAAAGGGGGCTTTTGACTTAGATGTGGTTTTCATCAGCAGTTTGTTAGAGATACAGAGAGCTGGAAGAGTCACAGAAAGGCAAAGAATGGACGTCCTTTGGCTCCATCATACACTGATGACTGCTTCATTGTAAGCAATGCCTTTCAGAACCGGATGATGAATGACGCACAACTCCAGACACGTTTAAGGGAGGTGAGAGACAACCAAGTGTCACATCAGAACATTCATAACTGTTTACATCAGCATGGTCTGCGTGCTGGATGACCTAACCACACCACCAGGCACAGGCATCATCGTCTTGCATGGGCCAAGGAGCATGTACTCTGGTTGAGGAACCAGTTGTCCTCAGTGCTGTTCAGTGATGAAAGTCCATTCACTCAGAGCAGAAATGATGTCCACCTACGATGCTGGAAACATCAAGGAGAGCGCTATGCATCAGCCACTTTGTCACCAGACGAGCCTTTGGTGGTGGTGGTGTTACAGTGTGGGCAGGTGTGTCTAGTCAATACAGAACTGCCCTACACTTTGTGCATGGTACAGTGACAGCCTCTACTACTGGAATAACATCATTAATCCAGTCATTGTGCCTCTGCATGAACAACACAGGGCTAATTTCATCTTCATGGACGATAATGCTCCAGCTCATCGAGGATGCATCATTAGGGAACGGCTGTTGGAGACTGGGGAACCTCACATGGAGTGGCTGCACTTTCTCCAGACCTACACCCTCTAGAAAACCTGTGGGATCAGCTGAGTCGTCACATAGAAGCTTGTAACTCCGTACCCCTGAACCTCAATGACCTGAGGGGCGCCCTTCAGTAATAGGGGGATACCATGCCATGTAGTCAATAACTCGACTTGTGAACAGCAGGAGACATTGTTGTCAAGCTGTAATTCATGTTCAAGGCCACATGACACGTTATGGAGACAATGACATTTTTGATGGTGTAGACTCTCTACTGTTGTTGGCTTTGTTTCATTAAATTGTTTGAGATGAGAAAAATCAGTATTGCATGCCATGACTTAAGTGGCCTACTTTAAAGGGGTTGTCTCATCTCAAAGTTTCATAGAATCCATGAATGAAATAATGCTGCTTTGCTCTGTTACTCCCTGGTCAAGCTGTCTGCAATAGCATATGAGCTCTGTGTATTCAGACTTCTGATAATTAGATAAATCTCATGCTGTCAGGACCAGGGAAGCTTCTGAGGTAAAGTAAACAGCAGTAATCACGGTCTTTTGTCTGATAGATCAGATAACAAACAAGCTCTCACTGTCCAGAGTTCTGTGCCACCTCCAGCTGTGTGATGACATCACTCCCTGCTATCAGATAGAACAAACAGCAGGGGGGGAGAAGTACACAGGTCGGTCACTTGGGGAACCAGAAAGAGCACAGAAGGTGATAAAATCGCTTGTAGCTCCTTAACAAAAAAAAACAAAAAAATTAACAACGCAATATATTTGGAAAACGTCTTCATTTAGTGTTCCCTACATGTTGAAAGTTGATATTTGTAGCGAGGCAACCCCTTTAAGGCTAAAATATCACTGAAGTGTAAAATTTTTACGTTTTCCATAAATTTCACCCAAAAGCCAAATATCCCTAACTTTTTGTGATTAGTGTATATACCTCTTTAACTTGACAATTGATGCATTATGACACCTGTGGCACAGAAAGTTATCTCAGTCTTTTCTATGCTGTTCAATGGCTTCCGATATAAGATAACTCACTGCAGAAAGTTATCTCTGCCAAGTAATATTTGCAACAGCTACACCTCACCAGCCCATAAACAATCCCTGTGTAGTCCGATCCTGTAGTTGTTTTGCTCCCTGTGTCGATTCATCTGGCAAACGTCCAGACAGTAGAAGCAGAGGCAGATGGCAGGGAGGTAACACCTGATTGCAGGATCTGACTTCCCACACGTATGTAAGAGAGAATGCTCACAGTTGGTAGGCTGGTGGCATGAGGAATCTGGTGATCCAACAACCACAACACCTTGGCATCTGACAGCTGTGACTCAGTATTGTTAAAAATCTCTATAGGTTTTCCAGGCCTTGGATAAACATGTCTTCTATATAAACTATCAAGCATTAAAAAGAAAAAAAACAGGACAACATTCATACTAAAAACATTAGGTGTAAGAGTGTTACATGAGAATGCTTCTTATAGAAAAAGAGGCCATAGGAGGAGCTATAAAAATAAATATATATATATACATATACTCAGGGAAGAACCTGATCCACTCCACCCATCAACTGTGGGCCTAACTTCTGGTCAGTTACCCCTTTCTAACTTTTAACTGTAACCAGGGAATAACTCATTTCTACAGAGCCCCAGTCCTAATTCCCAGCCATTTAAAGGGGTTTTATCATTTCATTAAATGGTCTTCAGAATAAGGGGACAGTGAAAACAAGCAACTTTGCAATTGGATGTCATTTGCAAAGCTGTCTTGTTTTCAATGTCTTCCTTATCTTCGTTTTCTGTAAACACTGTTCCCCAGTGCTGGTCGGATTCCTCCTCCTTTCATTTCATTGGCTGACGGCTCTACTAATTTACATTCTGTACGGCCCCCGGTTGTATTCATGGGAGTGAGCATTCCTGCCTCTCTCACTCAGAATAAGGGGCCGGCAACAATTTCACTCTGCACAGCCACCAGCTCCTCAGTGACACTGCAGCTGCTTCTACAATCAGAAAACAGCAGAATTGTGCCACAGTGCCTAATGCTTCTGCGTGTTAGGTGCAGGCAACAATTTCATCTATACAGCTAGTACCTCCTCAGTGACACTACAACTGCTTCTACAATCAGAAAACAGCAGAATCGTGCCTCAGTGCCTAATGCTCCTGCGTGTAAGGGGCCGGCAACAATTTCACTCTATACAGCTAGCTGCTCCTCAGTGGCACTGCAACTGCTTCTATAATCAGAAAACATCAGAATTGTGCCTCGGTGCCCTGTGTAAACATAGAAGGGAAACTGTGCTCTGGATGAGTTCATAGAAGACTGGATTCAACTGTAACAAACCTCCAACTGTGAGAGGAGAAGAGATCAGTGCTATGAGTTCATAGAAGACTGAATGCATGCCTGTAGTATGTAAACAGTTCTTACAAAATAAGACTGCATAGGGAGAGGACAGTGACGTGTGGACTCAGACAGAGAGGGTGGGGGGAACACACTGACTTGGGAGCGAGCATGAACAGTGATGTCATCCCCTTCAGTTAAGAAACACCCGGCTGGGAGGGGAAGAAACGCCCCTGGATTTCACTAACTGAGAGAATCAAGCTTCAAGAAAATAGCCGAACTGATGAAGCGATACATCCCCTTTAACTACTTCCTAAACTGTCCTTACAGTGAATGGGTGCCCCACTTACATAGTGCGGCCCAGACACTATAAAGATATATAGATCTTTATAGGAACTGGACCCTCAAATGGGATTTTTTTTTTTAATTTCCCAAAAATCGCAATGAAGTGCAAAAGTTACTACACCCTATATCCAAGGACAGGATAGTGCCATAACCTTCCTATATTTTGAGTTAGAACATAGCAACCTACCCCATTTCATGTGCACTTAGGCTAAGGGATTGCCTCTTTGGTACCTGCCGATAAATACTATAAATGAGTTGTTTTAAAAGACCCATGTTTAAAAATGTATTAGAAAATATAACATTATAGAGGGGTAGAAACAAATTAAGGACCATCATCTATTACCCATAGTTCCAAGTAGCTACAAAGACTGTCTCTTTCTTTGGAGGATCCAGTATGTCCATAGGCAGCCCATTAGTTTTTAATAAGGAATGTGCAATGCATCACTCCACCTGTGGAGGTGCTGTAGGAGAATTAAACACTTGCTACCAAGTCCACCCACAGATCAAAGCTAATCTTAGGTAGTCCCAGCAGTTGGATATTCTTTGATCAACTTATTATTGGGAACCCTCAATTATCATTGGGGCAATGCCTTCTCTCCAAATGTTGGGGGTTGATGTACGAACCATTAAAACCTTATATTCTTTAGGTCTAATACGTGGCTGTGGTTTTTCAAGTCATATTCAGCTATTACTCCCTAGATGCAACCGGCTTGCCGAGCTGTCTGTGAGATGCAGATCTCTTTCAAGCACAAGTTCTAATTCAGTCCATTCTCCAGTGAGCCGCGATCAGTAGAAGTGATATTCTGAAATTAAAGTATATATCTAAGAGCTTGAAAGATTCTATTACCAGAACTTAATTCCAGATACCTGAAAATATATCTGTGGCATTTTGCCCAACAGGAAACTCATTGGCCTTATCAGCGAGTGTGAAGATGTCTTGTATAAATCTTCCATGATGCATACCCAGTTGCCTCGATGCCTTTCAGGGCTATTTATCGGATGATTATATGCTTTAAGATTTAAGGAGTGGTGTTATCTTTGGGAAACTGAGTTTTCTGATGAATTTTTATGATTTTCCTTATAAATGCAATGGAGGCTGCAGAGGAAGGAACACAATTGGACATATATTTTATAATATCTATCTCCACAAAGCAGGAGCTGGAATACCAACTGGCTATTATAAGCTGGCATGCTGGCTGTAAAGATAGGGGAGATGGGCACTCGCTGTACTGACCCCTAAGCAGAGTTGCCTTTGTATAATTCATTGTGCATATTGCAATGAATTCTGTTCCATTGTAAAGGATGGAGACAGCAATTTCTAGATGATGTGAAGGATAGAATTGCGGGATTGTATGTCTTGACCTGATGTTTGTGCTTATCAGAGATGACCAGGCAGGGTTCATTCGCTGTAGATGATATCTAAGTATTATTCCCTTTATCTAGGGCCGTTCTAAAGAGAGAATAATCTTTTGCAAGGTATAGGATGATATCCGATCTTGTGTGATGTCTATGGAGTTATGTAGGCACATCAAGGATCGTGAGGGTAGTTCGAGGCTGTGGCATCTCATGCCATTTAGATAAGATGAAAGTCAGCCAAAATATCAGAACTACATTGCCTGATCATCATTTTAAGATTACCTCTGAATGATCATTCTGTACATTGGATATTTTATCTGAAACTGTAGCAAAACAAAACTTAAAGGGGTTGTCTCACTACAAGGATTGCTTTTTATGTTAAGGATCTTGCAAAAACAAGTCACTTTGCAATATATGTCCATTAACCACTGTCTTACCTATCCTGAGATATCCCCTCTTGTATGGGCTGCATCAGTTCCTCAGGTCGCTATAGCTACAGACCTGTTCAATCTCTCATGATAGGCTGCCAGCACTGGTTGCTATAGCTACAGACCTGGCTTCTACTACAGCCTAGTAGAAACCAGTAAACACGCCCCTGAATTCAAAATGAAACCAAGAAAACAGGACTGAGGTGAGATGAATCAATGTTAGTGAGACAACCCCTTTAACAGATAACAAACTTAAATGGGTTGTCTCACTACAATGATTGCTTTTTATGTTAAAGATCTTGCAAAAAAACAAGTCACTTTGCAATATGTGTCCATTACCAGTGTCCTACCTATTCCTAGATATCTCCTCTTGTATGGGCTGCATCAGCTCCTCAGGTAGCTATAGCTACAGACATGTTAAATCTCTCCTGATAGGCTCACAGCACTGGTTGCTATAGCTACAGACCTTTGACTCTCCTGATAGGCGTCACGCTGGTGCTATAGCTACAGGCCTGGCTTCTACTGCAGCCTAGTAGAAGCCAGTAAACACGCCCTTGAATTCAAAATGAAACCAAAAAAACAGGACAGAGGTAAGATGAATCAATGTAGTGAGACAACCCCTTTAACAGATAAAAAACCATGATATCATGTTATCTCAACTTTTCCAATTCATTTCAATTGAACAAAAAGCTTAAAGGGGGTGTCTCACTACAAAGATTTCTTTTAATGTTGAAGATCTTGTAAAAACAATTCACTTTGCAATATGTGATCATTAACAGTGTCCTACCTATTCCTAGATATCCCCTCTTGTATGGGCTGCATCAGCTCCTCAGTTCGCTATAGCTACAGACCTGTTTGATCTCTCCTGATAGGCTGCCAGCACTAGTTCCTATAGCTACAGACCTGGTGTCCTCAGCAGCTCACCACTGCAGGCCAGTAGAAGCCAGTAAACACTTAGGGGGACATGTCTGAAAACTGCCTTGGTCTAAGACTTTTCTTGTTGCTCATATAAACCAATCAGCGTTCCCCTTTCATTTCATATAGTGCTCGTAAGAACTGAAAGGGGAACCCTGATTGGTTTCTATGGGCAACAAGAAAAGTCTTAGACCAAGACAGTTTTCAGAAGTGTCCCCCTTAATTCAAGAATGAAACCGAGAAAACAGGACTGAGGTAAGATGACTCCATGTAGTGAGACAACCCCTTTAATATCACGATCAAACTCTGCTACATCCATAGATGTCTATGACATGATTGCCCGATTACGTCATTTTGCCCAAGCCTCCACTTTTTTCCCTATTTCCACATCTGCTCGTTTGCCTGGCATGTTGATGGCGTGAACGATCGGCCACACTCTTGCCAGTCCTACTCGTAAGTCCAGCTTATGTCTACTTCTACAACCAGTTTTTAGCTCAATGAAAAAATGAACCTTGCAATGTGTTGCAATTTTGCCTTATCAGAAAGTGAATCCAGCTACTTTGCAGAATGCTTCAGGTCCCTAGTAAAGGACACCCAGGGCAGCCATCTGTAATTTCAGGGTGACATGCCACCAAAGCTTCCGCCCCCTCTCCTCATTACCAGTTGTGACTCTACTGCATATCAAGAGACCCCCTTTATTTTAATTTGTTAAGAGCCCCTGGCAACACTTTTAGTGACAGATCCGAGATTTTAGCCCCTTGCATGGAAATGCCACTGATCCATCTGGAACTGGCCCTGATTAGCAGAAACAGCCTTCTTGTTTCCCAGGTTCATGGAGTCTCCCAACAAAATGGCAAAAATTGTAACAGAAACCTGCTATGAGCTGAGGTAGATTATAATGTGTAGCATAGGGACAAACTCCATAGCGCCAAATTTATAATAAAGTTAATGTTATATTATATTATAATCTTGAGAAATGTATTCCCTCTAAACCCCGGTCAACTTCAGCTAGATTGATCGGCCTAGGATCTTGACTCTGTTGGTTCACCCATTAGGATTTGGAGCAAGGTATCTGAAAACTAGAGCTCCGACTGCTAGAAAGACATATTGCAAAACTAATCTGCAGAGAAATTGTGACCTATTTGGCAAAAAAACCCAAAACCCCTGTGTTCAAGGGCGGACGTCCACTCTCAGATCTCCGCGCTTCTGCCTTAAGTGATTATAACCTGTATTTTGAAAAATCCAGGAGAGATTGATATTTCAGTGTTGTAGGGAAATGACTATATCCGGCAGCTGCTCATCCTCCTTCCCTAAGTTAGAAATGCAGACAGGAGAATAGAGCTCTGAATGCTAGTAATACATATTAGTAAAAGCCCTCTAATCCCTTCTTCTGCCAGATATCAAGGCTTTTATATTGTTGGAGGGACACGTTAAATGTTTACAGACTCCATGGTCTGCTGCCAGGAGTGCGGAGAGTACAAGACTGCAGAGCGGAGGCCCTACGGACAATTACCCCCCTAGCCAATCAACAATAGTCTGAGATTAGAAAAGGAAAAGCTAAACAGAAAGTTGCATTTACTAAACATCTAGGAGACCAGTCTTCTCGAACAAACAAGAGAAACTATTTAGAGTACATCAAGCAAAAAATGACAACTTGTATGAGAAAAGAAAAAAGCTACAGCCCCACCCTCAGCCCCGTCCGGTATTACAGTTCAGCCTCTTTTAAAGAGAACCTATCAGGTGGTTTATAATGAGCTATCTGGGCTCTGTGATATATATGGTGATATGATAGAGGAGAGAAGCTGAGCTCTGTGATATATAGGGTTAGTATTGAAAGAGGAGAGAAAAGCTGAGGCTCCAGTGATATATTGGGTTATATGATAAGTAGGATAGGAGCTGAGCTCTGTGATATATAGGGTTATATGATAGAGGAGAGAAGCTTGAGCTCCGTGATATATATGGATTCATATGTATAGAGGAGAGAAGCTTGAGCTATATCGTGATAAAATATGGTTATATGACAGAGGTAGAGAAGCATGAGCTCTGTGATATATCGGATATATAGATAGAGGGAGAGAACTGAGCTCTGAGATATATATGATATAAGATAGAGGTAGAGAAGCTGAGCTCTGTGATATATATGGATATAGTGATAGAGAGCATAGAAGCTAGCTCTGTGAAAAAATAGGGTTATATAGAAAGTTTAGAAAGGGGGCTGAGCTATGTGATATATAGGATTATATGATAGAGGAGAGGAGCTGAGCTCTGGTGATAAATAGTGGTTAAATGATAGAGGGAGAGGAGCTTATCACTGTGAAATATAGGTTATATGACAGCAGGGAGAGAAGCTGATCTACTGTGATACTAGTTTTTATAAGATATGTAGGAGAGAAGCAGAGCTTCTGTATATTATAGGGTTATATGATAGGAAGAGAGCTGATCTCTGTGATATATAGGGTTATATGATATAGAGCTGTAGCTCCTGTGAAATATATTGTTATAATGAAGAGGAGTAGAAAGCTGAGCTATGTGATATATAGGGTTAAATGATAGAGGAGAGGAGCTGGCTCTGTGATATATAATTATATGATAAGGAGAGAAGCTGAGCTAAGGTGAAATAAGGACTCTGTATGAAGACGAGAGGAGCCTGAGCTTGGGATATGCAGCAGGGTTTATAAGATAGAGGGAGAGAAGCTGATCTCGTTGTAGAATATAGGTTATATGATAGGAGGAGAGAAGCTGAGGCTCTTGTGAAAATATAGGGTTATATGATGAGGAGAGAAGCTGATCTCTGTGAAAAAATAGGGTTATATGAAAAAGAGGGGGAAAGGGGCTCTGTATATAAAGGGGTTTTATGAAGGAGGGAGAGAAGCTGAGCTAGTTATAAATAGGGTTATATGATAGAGTAGAGGACTGAGCTTTTGTATATATAGGGTTATAAGAACCTTCCTCCCCTCGGCATCAAAGACTTGGGTCTTTTCCCGGATCTCCCGTACCTCACCGCGGACTTTCAGTGCCTCCTTCCGGGTTTCCCCCTATCCCCCCGGCCCCTCATTTTGGGTTCCCCCAAGGGGGCAGGGCCTGGGGCCCACACATCTTTTATCTACAATCTTGGGCCCCGGCAGCTCATAGCCTCCCCCGGCTTTTTATTCCACCTGTATTTCTGATGATCCCAACTCTACATCTCCGGCCCCAAAAAAACCTCCTTTCTCTCCCGGAAACCCCCCACTGGCCCCGTCCTCCATTTCCCCTTTTTTCTCCTCACGTCTTTCCCAAAACTAAACGTGGAGAAAAAAAAACTCAACATCTTTTCCCCCATCCAAATCTTTTCCCCTTCCCCCGATCCTTTTTACATCAACCTCAAAACTTTCACCCGGGCCCCCCAAAAATCCGCCCGCCTTGGGGGAATCAGGGCCTGCTCTATCTTTTTAAACCACACCCTTCCAAACCCTCGCCTCTGCCCGCCCCCCTCCACCTGAAAAACATCTCTCGAACCGCTCAAACCCCAAAATAAGACACTACAAAAATGCTGGTCCCTTTCCCTTTTCCTTCCCCCCGCCTAGACTAAAATGCAAAATCCCTTTTCTGTGGCCTCCCCCCCCACACCCCCCGCTCCCCCTCCAAACCATCCTTAAAATTTTGCTGCCCGTCTTAAACCAAACCCCCTCCCCCTGCTATATTTTGCCTCTCCCCTCTTTCCAACCCTTCCCCTGGCTTTCCCCTTTCCCCCGAATTCAATTTTAAGCTACTAACCAAGGGCCTACAAGGGCCCCCATTACCTCTTTTCCCCCCATACAAACCTGGCCCAAAATTTTCCCGGTATCTCTTCCCCACCAAACTCCCCCTCCTCACAGGACCCTTCCCCCTCTCTCCCCCCCTTTTCAGTCCCCCAAAAAAACCCCGGTTCCCCCAAAAGGGACTTTTTCCCCCTTTCTTCCCCCACACTCGGAACTCACTGCCCCAACCAAACGGGCTTCTCCTCCCCTTTCCCCAGCTTCAAAACAACCCGAAAACCCATTTTTTCAGGCTTTCCTTTAAACCCCCCCCCCTAAAAATTGTCAATACTTTCCCCCACAAACAATGTCCTCCCCCCCAACCCCCCTGGGCTCTTTCCCCCCCTTGTAAATGTAAGCCCTCGCGGGAAAGGGGCCCCTCTCCCCCGTGTGCCAATTTTCCCTTTCCCTTTTTCACTGTAAATCCCTTTGCTTAGAAAAGTATGGGAACCCCCCCCGAATGAAAAGCGCCCCGGAATTCCCAAACGGGTTTAAAAAAAAAATAAAAAAATAAAAAAATAATAATAATATAAAAAAAGTAGAGGGGGGCTTAGCTTGTGATATAAAGGGGTTTTTATTTAAGGGGAAGAAGGGTGAGCTCTGGGGATATAAAAGGGTTATTTTGATAGTGGGGGAGAAGCTGAGCTCTGGATATATAGGGGGAAAATGAAAGAGGGAAAGACGCTGAGCTCTGTGATATATAGGGGTTTTATGATAGAGGAAGAAGCTGTCTCTGTATTTAAAAAGGGTTTAAAATGATAAAAGAAAAAACCCGAGCTCTGTGATATATAAAATTTTTAAAGGGTAGAGGGAAAGACGTGAGCTCTGTGATAAAAAAGGGTTTTTTGATAAAAGGAGAGAACAGAGCTCTTTTGATAAAAAAGGGTTTAAAAAATTTTAAAAGGGAGAAAAAGCGGCTCTGTTTTTTATATTTGGAATATGATAGAGGAAAACCTGAGCTCGTGAAATATAGGGTTTAAAAAATAGGGGGAGTGAAGCAGAGCTCTGTGATATAATAGGGGGAAAATGATTTGAGGAGAAGAAGCTGAGTTCTGTGATATATTAAATTTTTATTATTTCGGAGAGAAAGCGGGGCTCTTGTTATATAGGGGTTTTATGAAAGAGGAGAGAAAAATGAAACCTGTGATATATAGGGGTTTTAAAGATAGAGGAGAGAAAAAGAGCCTGTGATTATAGGGTTATAAGATAGAGGAGGGGCCGGAGCCTGTATTATTTGGGTTATAAAGATAGAGGAGAAAAAGCTTTAGCTCTTGATATATAGGGTTTTTTATTAAAAATAGGAGAGGACGAGCTCTGGATTATTAAAGGGTTTTAAAATAGAGGAGCTTTAGGGTCGTGATATTTTAGGATTATTTTGATAGAGGAGAGAAGCAGAGCTCTGGGGATATATAAGGGGTTTTAAAGTAGAGGGGAAAAAGCTGAGGCCCGGGAATTTTAGGAATTTTATGATTTCAGGAGAAAGTGAGTATGTGATATATAGGGGTTAAAATGATAGAGGAGAGGGAAAATGAGCTCTGGATATATAGGGGAAAAAGATAAAAGGGGGAGAACTGAGCTTTTGTGATATATAGGGAAAATTATAGAGGAGAGGCCGGGGGCTCTGTATATATAGGGTTTTTTATGATAGAGGAGAGAAGCTGAGCCTGTGATATATAGGGGTTTTAAAATTTTATAGGAAAAGGAAACTGAGCCCCTGTGTTTAAAAAGGGTTATGGGGATAGAGGAGCTGACTCGTGATATATAGGAAAATAAAGATAGAGGAAGAAAGCCGACTCTGTTATATAGGGTTATATGATAGATGAGGGGGAAGCGGGGCTATGTGATATATAGGGTTATATGATAGAGGGGGAGGGCTGAGGCCCCTGTGATATAAAGGATTAAAATGAAGAGGGAGAAAAAAAAAAAAAAAAAAAAAAAACCCGAGCTATGTTATATATAGGGTTAAAATGGG
Organism: Phyllomedusa bahiana; assembly: GCA_025379985.1. Lineage (NCBI taxonomy): Eukaryota > Metazoa > Chordata > Amphibia > Anura > Hylidae > Phyllomedusa > Phyllomedusa bahiana. The sequence continues at coordinate 31,358 of JAODAL010012538.1, forward strand.
TAGGGTGAGAGGACTGACTCTGTTTATATAAAAGTGTTTTAAGTTTGAGGGGGAAAAAGCTGAAACCTGTGTAATTTTGGATTATATGATAGGGGGGAAAGAAGCTGAGCTTTTTGATTATAGGGGTTTTTTGATAAGGAGAGAAGCTGAGCTCTGTTATTTATAGGGGTTAAATGGAAAAATGGGGAGGGGGCTGAGCTCTGTTTTTTTTATAGTGGGTTAAAATGAAAAGGAGAAAGTGGGTCTGTGATATATAGGGTTAAATGAAAGGGGGAGAGGAAAACGGCTATGTGAAATATTTGGGTTATAAGATAGAAGAAGGAGCTGAGTCTGTGATATAAAAGTGTTAAATGATAGGGAGAAAAACTGAGCTCTGTGATTTTATAGGGTTAAAATGATTTTAAAGGGGCGAGCTCTGTGATATATTAAGGGGTTTTATGAAAAGAGGGGAAGCTGGGGATCTGTGATATTAAGGTTATAAAGATAAAAGGGGGAGGAGCGACCTGTGTATATAGGGTTAATGATAGAGGAGAGAAATTAGCCTTTTGGGTATATAGGGGGTTTTATGATAGAGGGGAGAAGCTGAGCTCTGTGAAAAAAATAGGGTTTTTATGATAAAGGAGCTGAGCTTTGTGGAAAAACCTGCCCCCCATTTACACTAAGTTACCTGGATACCAGGGTCACATACCTTGTGGTGGTCACATGAAAGATTTGTTGGGGGTTTTTTTAAAATTGGAGAAGTTTTTGCTCCTTTCCCTACACTACTGTTAACTGGATACCAGGGCACATGACCGTGGGTGGTCATATGGAAAAGTTTAAATCCAAGCGCTTCTCCGTGGAGTTTAGTACTAAGGGAAGGGAAATTGCACTGCATTTTTTTTTCTAGATAGGTTTTTTTTTCTGGGATTGTTTAAAAAAGGGGATAATTTTTAATTTAAAGTAATTTTTAAAATTGTTTGATTTGCTATTAAATACTTAACAAATTAAAAAATTATAAGTGAACATCCTTTTTAATTTTATTCCATGGGACGTTACAAATGCGGTGGCTTTTTTTTTTGCCCTAAAAAAATTTTTATTTTTCAAAATTTTTTTTTAGAATACAATAAATACTACTTCAATTTTTTTTTTTTTAAAAGAAGAAGGAGACTTTTTTAACAGGTTAATTTATTTCAGATAATTTGGGATTCTTTATTCTTTTTAAGCAGTGTCAGACAGAGGTGCCGAGGGCTCACCAGTGGAGTTGATTCTTGGGGTCCGCCAGTGGAGATGATTCTTGGGGTCCACCAGTGGAGTTGGTTATTGGGGTCCACCAGTGGAGTTGATTCTTGGGGCCACCAGTGGCGTTGATTCTTGAGGCCCATCAGTGGAGATGATTCTTGGGATCCACCAGTGGAGTTGATTCTTGGGGCCACCAGTGGAGTTGATTCTTGGGGCCCACCAGTGGAGTTGATTCTTGGGGCCACCAGTGGAGATGATTCTTGGGGTCCACCAGTGGAGTTGATTCTTGGGGCCACCAGTGGAGTTGATTCTTGGGGTCCACCAGTGGAGTTGATTCTTGAGGTCCACCAGTGGAGATGATTCTTGGGTTCCACCAGTGGAGATGATTCTTGGGGCCACCAGTGGAGTTGATTCTTGGGCCACCAGTGGAATTGATTCTTGGGCCACCAGTGGAGTTGAGTTTGGACGCCCAACAGTGGAGTTGGTTCTGGGTGCCCATCATACAACTACTGCACATGACTCTTATACTTTGCCTCTTGCTTTTTGCCTCTTTCTCTCTCTGCCCCTCCCAAGGATGTTAATGCAGTTTAAAAGAATCTCCATCTCTGCCATGCTCAGGGGCGCACCAGGGATTTCCCCTGTGAGTAAGTATTTTCTAATATTTTTTTTTAAAGGGGGGAGACATTTTTAACAAGCTAATTTATGATAATTTATTTTAAATTATTTATGACAATGTTATTTAATGCAACAGTTTCTAGACCTACAAGCCTAATGTTGTTATAACGGGGTATGAGAAAAGGGAATAATGTATACACTGTATATATAGTTTATGGATAGAATGTATTTTTTATAATAGTAACATTTTTTCTTTTTCAATTCTCAGATCTTCCCACTAGCTGTCTGTATCAATCAGTCTACTTCTCTTATATAGCTGATGGAGAATGATGGAGGCTCTGAGAGACACAGGGCAGCGCCAGAAATTTTCTGGCTGGCTGTAATGGTGATCACTTGTGTTAATCGAACTGTTCTAGAAAAGTTAAGTTCTAGTAGAACTTCTCGGATTTTTAGAACTCGAAACGAACATTTTACTGTTAGTTTGAGTAAAGTTCTAGATCTAGTTCGACACTTCATTTTCAGTTTTGTTTTCAGCGGCTTTCTGCACTTTTGGCGGCCATCCAGTTACCTTTCTCAGGCACCACCTTTACCCTGGTCTGGCTGTTCTTCTGCAGGTCATACATACAGGGCAGTGTAGAGCCAATACCACAAGTCTGGCTCAGGCACCACCTTTACCCTGGTCTGGCTGTTCTTCTGCAGGTCATACATACAGGGCAGTGTGGAGCTAATACCCACAGTAAGGCACAGGCACCACCTTTACCCTGGTCTGGCTGTTCTTCTGCAGGTCATACATACAGGTGCAGTGTAGAGCCAATACCACAAGTCTGGCTCAGGCACCACCTTTACCCTGGTCTGGCTGTTCTTCTGCAGGTAACACATACAGGGCAATGTAGAGCCAATACCACAAGTCTGGCTCAGGCACCACCTTTACCCTGGTCTGTTCTTCTGCAGGTCATACATACAGGGCAGTGTATTCCCAATACCACAAGTCTGGCTCAGGCACCACCTTTACCCCGGTCTGTTCTTCTGCAGGTCATACATACAGGGCAGTGTAGGGCCAATACCAAAAATCTGGCGAAGGCACCACCTTTACCCTGGTAAGGCTCTTCTGCAGTTAATACATACAGGGCAGTGTGGTGCCAATACCACAAGTCTGGCTCAGGCACCACCTTTACGCTGGTCTGACTGTTCTTATGCAGGTCAGAAATAGAGGGCAGTGTAGAGCCAAATCCAAAAGTCTGGCGAAGCCACCACCTTTACCATGGTAAGGCTGTTCTTCTGCAGGTAATACATACAGGGCAGTGTGGTGCCAATACCACAAATCTGGCTCAGGCACCACCTTTACCTTGGTCTGGCTGTTCTTCTGCAGGTAATACCTACAGGGCAGTGTGGTGCCAATACCAACAAGTCTGGCTCAGGCACCACCTTTACCCTGGTCGGGGCTGTTTCTTCTGCAGGTCATAACATACAGGGCAGTGTGGTGCAATACCACAAGTCTGGTCAGGCACCCCCTTAATCCTGGTCGGGCCCTGTTCTCCTGCAGGTCATACATACAGGGCAGTGTAGAGCCAATACCACAAGTCTGGCTCAGGCACCACCTTTACCCTGGTCTGGCTGTTGTAAATGTTCTGCGCCTATGTTTAATGTCAAAGAATCATAAATGTGTCTATTCCTATGAATGGGATGCGACGCCCCCAGAAGGCCCCAAATCTTTGGCACATTACAAAGGGAATTATCGCGCCAAAACTTGGAGTGCGCCTGATCATACATTCTTTATGGCTCAAATAACAGAAAACTGGTGCAGCCCTGTTCATACATGTCGCCCTGTGTCTTTTAGTATTTGTCGGAGCCATACATTGGGGTAGTCCATGATGTTTAGCTCCAGCATACAATTCTGTGCAAATGTTTTAGACGTCCTCTGGTGTAATTCTAGAAGAGTATCTGATTAGACTGAAGACTCCTCACTTATCACAAAACTTGTATGGAATGGTGTTGGTACTCCATCCATAAAAGTTCATATCCTTTATTGGGAATTTGTTAAAATCTTGTTGCTTGCTTGTTTGTTTTATGAAATTATAACAATTTCCCAATAAAGGATATTAACTTTTATGGATATCAATACCATTTCATTCACGTTTCGGTGTGACTGCTCTTTGCCTTCAAAACAGCATCAGTTCCTCTATCAAGGAGTTTGTTCCAAACATCTTGGAGGAGAAACCACAGATCTTCTGTACATGAAGTTGCTCCGATTTTTCAGGTAATTCCAGACAGACTGGATGATGATGAGATCAGGGCTCGGTGTTGCCATATCAGGACTTCTTATTTACACTGAAGATAGTTCTTAATGACATAGGTTAAATGTTGGGTCTTGTCCTCCTGCCAAATAAATTGGAACCAATCAGACAAGTCCCTGATGGTAGGTCTCTGGTTGGCAGTATTTTTGCAGTATTGTTTCCATATCTGCCTGAAGCTTTGCACAGTGCTGTATACCTTTGACTCACACACCCAGTAGCACCCATCATGTATCAAGTTCTATAGCTCTTTGCTCTATTCCATACAGCAAGCCCCTGAGGTATAACATCCAAATGAAGTCCACACTGACACTCTTGTGGCCTTGGTCAGGTAATAAGGTAATAAGGATGTAAAGATCCATTTATTATGTATATGCCATGATCAACTGAGGTGTATATTATAAGCAAAATGTACATTCCATTATAACCCACACAACCATTTGCAACCAGTTGATGAAGCTTCACAGCTAAGAGAATACAGTGAATGTTAAACATATGTTTAGTGCACTGAATGCACATCAGAGCTGCAGACTATAATTGGCCGTCAACATGTTCCATGCTTTAATGTGCCATTCACATGCGCATGGTGACAATTCCAGAAGGAGAACGCTCCATCACGCCGTAATTGTCCACAGACAAAGTTTAATGAACTTATTATAAGCCAAACTTATCGACTCCAGATTGGTAAATCCCAATTGCACCAATTACACCGCTCTGCGTGGGCATGACATTTGCTACAAGTCATCTGATCTTTTTACTGTGCAATTAAGATAACATCTCTGTTTCCATTAATCGGAAACTTGATCATTATGAGCACAATCATGCATCCAAAAAGGGCCAATAGCAAAGAGCTGCTGGTAGAGCGAGATGTTTATCCAAGAATGCGAATGTAGAAAGGTTTATTGGATGTCAATGCCAGCGGGTAATGGAGTCCCCAGTGTACCAGCGAATTATTTTTGCATTTATACATAAATCTGGGTGATTAGAGGAAAGGGTGTCTAGATGAGAAGATTAGAAAGTCATTATGATGTGCAAAAAAGAATGAGAACAATATTAAGGTTGGTGTATTAGGCAATGAAACTCCACTTTACTAAGGGAATTTTTAAGCAAATCTCTACCTTTCAAGACCTTATAACTAGTGATGAGCGATTACGTTGACTATAGTCATTGGGTCGATAGTCGATATCGGGAATTATCAATAAGATATTCGATAGTCGATAATAGATTATCGCCGATGACCATTAAAGTCTATGGGAGAGGAACAACACCTTCATTCTTACACCCAAACAGGGAAAGAAGAAGCTGGAATTTAAACATCCACAACAGTCAAAGGGATACGTGCTACATCTTAGGCAACACACTTAGGTTATAAAAGCCACAGACAAAAACTCACAGACCATTCACTATCCCTGTCTTGCACCACAGCCTGACCCTTAAACCTGCATCACCCACAAATTAAAAAGTGCCAGAAGGCAGTATGATTCGAACCATCATGTTACTGGAACTGGACATTGAATATCCCTGTCCTGGAACGCAGCATGAGCCCCAAACCTGCATGACCCCCGATTAAAAAGTGCCGGAAAAAGGAGTCTTTCAACCACCATTTTAGTTTCACTGGACATTGACTATACCTGTCCTGGGCCACAGCATGAGTCCCAAACCTGCATGACCCCCACATTTAAAAAGTGCCAGAAAAAGGAGTCCGCAATGTTGTCATCATCATCAATCAACACAGGTGACTTCGTCGTCCTGACATTCTGCATCCAGGAGCTGTGGGCTACAAGCAAGAGGGACTGCAAGGCATTGCCGACCGCCCGGGATTTTGGCGATTGACCTGCTTTCCTTCTCCTCCTCTGATGGCATCAGTAACTGGGCGTCAGAGCAGAGAAAATCATCCTCTTTGGTCTCTTGATCTTTTAACATGCCTTCTGACCCAACCGCATTTTGTCATCAAAGAGGTCTTCAGAAAAAGGATTATCCACAGTGATGGGTACACCCAGTTGACATTTTGGGTGCTTCATGTTGGACAGATGCTGATGATGCTGATGACGAATTTGTGGCCGTGACTGGGAGGACGAGGAGGTAGACTGCTGGATGCAGGTTGCATTAACCACTGAAGGACAGATTGGCGACGATGTTCGTTACTTAGATTCACAGGGCCTGACCCAGCGATGACAGGCCTGAAAGGTCCTGCAACTGACGATCCGCTGGCATGCGTGTTGTCGCCAGCACTGGAAGGAGCACCTTCTCTCGTACCTCTACATCCATGTCCTACCCCCTCTTTGCTCGCTTACAACCTGCATTTCGCTCCCTGTTCAGAAAGATAAAATTTGAGAGGCTATGGAAGGAGTTTTGGAACGTCTCTTATTAAAAGACGGCCCAAAACACAGCTATTCACAAAGCCCTCAAATCAAAACAAACTTGCTGTATTGAAATTTAACTGCAAGGTGGCTCTATCAACAAAGCTGGACTGGGCAAAAGTGAAAAAACACGTATCTGAAATGTATACGAATAATAAAGTATTTTTGGCACCTTTCAATCACCTGTGGTGACTACAAAATTGCTGGATTCAATTTTAACTGCACGGTGGCTCTATCAACAATCTGGCCTGCGACAAAGTGAAAAAAACACGTATATGAAATGAATACGGATAATTAAAGGTATTTTTGGCACCTATCAACCTGTGGTGACTACAAAATTGCTGGATTCAAATTTAACTGCAAGGTGGCTATATCAACAAAGCTTGACTGACCAAAAATTGAAAAAGAACACCTATCTGAAATGTATACCCGATAATAAAAGTGGAGTTTTGCACCTAACAAATAGACCTGCAGTTACTAGAAAGATGTGTATCCTAATATAAGTTCAGGCTGCCAATATCCAGGAAATATTTCAATAGAAAACTGTTAATAATAAAGCTATTGCAGTGCAATGTCTACACTAAGTCTTGGTGAACTTTATCCAGTATTCTTTAAAGAGCTTGTCTGTGTTCGCCCGCGGGCCCCCCCCCCTCCCCCCCGCGCTCCCCCCTGTGACTTTACAGCGGTAGATGCTCCTTTAAAATTCTCTGCCTAACTACCTAAAATCTGCAAATCTCTGATCTAACTAAGTTCTAAGGATCCCCAGCAAAAAGTAGAGCTGTCTCTGTGAACCATTAGAATAATTTCGCTGAGCTGTTTGCACAGAGGCAGAGCGCACGTCCTACTGCTTTGAGATACTGACACACACTGATGTTCTATGTAAAACGAGGTCATGTGATTTTTCCAGCCAATCGCAACCATACACATCCCAGTCATGACGTCGCACACACATCTCACCTGCTCTATTCTGTAATCTGATTTGCTGGCCGCCAAAATGACGGGAAGCCCCAAAAATGCCGCGATATTAATAGATTATGCACAGTTTTTAACCTAAATTTTCGCGGTGTTTCAAAAAAAATTCTGATCACGTAAATTACCGTGCCGATTTCAACTTTGTCGATAATAATCGCTCAACACTACTTATAACTTTTAGGTCCATTGGCAGGGGCTGATTCACCTAGTTAATTAAATTTATCAAAAAATGATGTTAGAGGGTGGAAATTTAGTGTAATGATCAAGTCCACTTGGTCTATGGGATTGCAAAACAGAAAAAAAGGGGCGATTTGCAGATTTCTAAAAACAGTGGACTACCAAATTCAGGTGCAATAAGATAGTGGATGTAGATATTGTCACCATCAACTAACCAGGATAATGACACACCAAGGTTAGGTACAGTCTCAAAAATTTAGATGCAGTTACTTAAATGAAAAATCCACTCTAAATGATCTGCACATCTTATAAATCATAGACTGACTGGAGAAGATCATATTGGTGAGGTCTGTGCACAGCTGAAGAGAAAGTGCTCAAACACATCATTAATTCAGTGGTCAGGTGTTAAAGGAGTTGTCTCACTGCAGGCTTTCAGCCTACCTCAGTGTGTCTGGCAGCATAGGATTTTTTAATTCAGGGGTGTTCTTCTTGTCTGCCTCTTCTCCTCCCCCTTCCTCCATCCCCTCAGCACACAGACAGCTCTCCTCCTCTGACTGCAGTAACTTCTATACTGTGCGGGAGGAGCTCTGTGCTCTGACCTGTATTGAGAAGCTGATGAGTCACCAGCACTGACAGCCAGTGAGAGAAAAATCAACAGGTCGGTGGCTATAGGGATTTCAGGAGCTGATGCACTCCTACTACCAGGGATAACTCAAAATCAGTAGGACATTTGTAATGAACATATATTGCAAAGCTGCTTGTTTTTTAAGATCTTTTTATTAAAACCCAATCATTGTAGCGAGACAACCCCTTTAAGATTTTTTTGTGTTACGTTACATAACTTTGGGTTGGTATAATTGCACCAGTTCCATGGTTGAAAAAAGACACAGGTCCAACCTAAAATCCTATAGTGTTGATCTAGAGGAAGGCAAAAACTCCCATGAGGCAGATGCCAATTGTCCCATACAAGAGGAAAAATTCCTTCCCACCTCCAAATCTGGCAATCAGAATAATTCCTAGAACAATGACCCATCTCCAGAATCTAGTCCGCATTAACTGTGATATATTATCTAAGGAAAGCATCTGAGCCTATTTATAAAATTGTTCAATGAATCCACCATCGCCACCTTTGGTGATGGTGAAACCTTAGAATGTATTGGAATAGGTCATTTATTATTACAAACATTATAACACTTTATTTCAAATATGATACAAACTGTCCGTACATGATTGAGAAAAGGGGAGGGCTCTCCTTGAAACGTCGCGCTGCTTGCGTGGACGCCATCCGCCCGGTCTCCCGGCGTTTCCTCTCAAACCCACGGCATGGGTAAGAAGTCCATTCTACGGACAGATATGAACGAGATGAATGGCATGTACTGAGCCACCCCAAAACCTAAGTATTTCGCTTCATTCTACTATTGTATTGGCAACACTGTTTTTAATGTACGGACAGTTTGTATCATATTTGAAATAAAGTGTTATAAAGTTTGCAGTAATAACCGACCTATTCCAATACATTATAAGTACTGATCGGGCATTGGAGAAGCCCCAGCAAGGTTCGGTCTGGAATACTAGGTATTTATTAGTGGCTATTTCAATTTTCTAAAGATGGTGAAACCTTCTTCCCTCTAGAATACATGAATCAGACATGAGGCCCACCATGTCATTTTATGTGGCCTGCAAGAGCTTAGCTACATTGAGCAGGGATGGACAAGAATTCACTTTTCCGTAGGGCGCAGCTGGTGCTTGGCAGAGGCAACAGTCACAGCCTTACCCAAGTGGCACTCTAGCCCTCCAAAATAGGAAGCTGGGTACTAAAGAAAATGGAAGGGAATGGGTATTAAATAGCCTTAAAGGACATCTTAGTCTTAATGACCAAGAGGTGCACCACAGCCCTTTGAGAGTAACCATAATACTGATGACACTTCTGCTCTAGACGTAGAGGAAGTCCTCTTGTTATGGTTACAGCCTCAGATATAAAAGATCACAAGAAACACTTCTGTACTCTTCACTTGTATATTTTTACACTGAAATGAAATTGACCCTAAACTGTGTTTTTTTCAGGCTGAGTAACCACAGGATTAATAGCCTGTCTTGGATTGTAAGCCACCCATTGCCTTTAGGTCATAGAAATGCCTATCAGGGCCAAACATGTCTAAAAATGTCCTAGAGTCCTCGTTCATAAAATCCATTTTGCTTCAAGATTACAAATATAACCAGTCTCATCTTCTCATGTGTGTCCATAACATATTCAAACATCTTTTTGACTAGATTTCCTTTCCTTCAACATGTGGATCTGGGATTGTTGAGGTTCCGTCTTTATTACTCTGTAATGTCTGCATTCTGGTATGACGCCAACATTGGTTTTACTGACATTGGTTTCTCCACTTCTTGCTTGTTTTATAATGGTAGATTATGGATGTAGAAAAAGGTGTTAATGGACTACATTACAGACTCATTTTTCAGGACTCCTGCATAGATAACCTTTTGAAATGATCATATATTATTCAGCACTTGGGGTAGCAGATCTGCTAATGGTTATTTGATAAGTAAAATGGTTAAGGAAATCAATTATACATTACAAGTATTGTCAATAGCGTCAAGTTCTCGATGCTGGGATAAGATAAGCTGAGTAACCATTTGGACAACCGGCTCTACTCAAATTTTCTAGTGTTATTGAATAAGTGTATATATAGTGGCCCATTGGTTTATGAGCCAGGAGAGATGCTAAATGTGGGATTAGTGGTGCCTACTGTTGGGACCCCACTGATCTCTAGTCATATAGTCATATAGTGTATAGGTAATAAACTCTTCTGTAGAGGTTAAATAGTTAGTTTGGCTGAGAAAAGACATATGTTCATTAAGGTAAACCAAAGTATGGGCTACTTCTCAACCTTTTAATCCTCGATCTTGGAGGTTTTAACCTTGCTGCCAAGAATGCCCTCAACCTATGCCAGAAGAGTCATGGAACTCCCAATTTGGTTGGGGTTTGCATAGACCACAACTCTTTTGTGCCCAGTGTGTGGGAGACTTCTGAAAAACCAGTAAAGTTGGCAAGTATGGGTGCAGGTAATTTTAGTACTTTGTTTTCTTCTACTGATCCAGAGGAAGGTAAGAGACCCACATGGTTTGATCCAATCTCCCCTAATTGATAAGAGTATTGTACAGATTTAGCCAATTACCCAAAACCTTGCATGGACGTGGAATGGTAGCAAGAGGGAATTCTGGTTTCCCAATAGGTGGTGGTCCTACAGGCAGGATCCTCACCCTTACACATTTATGACTTAATACATAGAAAAATCATAAATGTCTCTGGTCTAAATGCTGTGTAACCTTCTTATGCCAAAACAAGTGTGACCTGTTCAGTGGGGGCTGGCACAGTCATTTCATCCCCAATTCTGCCATTATACACAGTCACATTATTATGACCACTTTCTACCTTTGACACCTGCAGTGCCTAGCTTCTAAAGGCAGTCAAGTTTGGCGAGCTGGTTTGGTGGGTATATCAGGTTGCAAAAAAGCATGATTATTAGGGTTTGGGCCAAAGTTGGCGGTGTTTCTGAAACTGCGCAGACTGTGAACTGTTCACATACTGCTATGGTAAAAGTTATGGTGAGTTGAGTAATGGTGCCATTTTCAATAAATAGAGTTGAAATTGCAGAAGCCCACATGTCATTGATGTGAACGTCGGCTATGAAGGTGCGTGAGGGTGGACCGACACCCTACGGTGGGGCAGCTCATGACCAAAATGAACCAGAGGGCGACCAGACATGTGTCTAACACAAGTTTCACCGAACCCTACTGTGAATGGGGTCCTTTATCAGACAGATGTCACTGCATCTCTGTTAACCAAGCTGCATCCTCAGAAAAGGCTTCAATTTTCACTTCAGTGTTAGAATGGGACAACAGTTGATTGGCAAAGGGTTGTCTTCTTTGGTGAGCATCCTTTTCTGCTTCATAAAATGGATAGACATTGGCATGTTAGAAAAGAAACATCAGAGAACAAACACAATGCAACCATTGCTGGAGGAACACATGCTGATGGTGACAGAATTAAAGTCTGGGGGATGCTTTTGTGGCAATTGTCTATGCACTTATCATGTGGAAAGGCATTCAATTTTTTTCATAAATTTTTTCCCCGCAGTTATATACACCCCCAAATTCTTTTCCTGGGGTGGATGGGATCCTACAGCAAGTCAATGTGACATATTTCGTTCATGAACCGCCGACATTTGGTTCAAAAGTATCCCCAAGATTTCAAAAAACTACCCCCACCCTAATTCCTCAACGATCCCAATGGAGCAGCTGGGGAGCCCCTGGATGGTGGGGTTGGGTCTATGGACCCCCCAGAGTGTGGGAGCCCCTGGATGGTGGGGTTGGGTTATGGACCCTCCACAGTGTGGGAGCCCCTGAGGTGGTGTGGGGTTATGGATCCCCCAGGTGTGGACACATCCATGGGAAGGCATGTCAGATCTTACTTATGCAAAATCTACCAGCAGATTTACACCCTAATTCCTTTTCCTGGGGTGGATGGGATCCTACAGCAAGTCAATGTGACATTTTGCATGTCTATGAACCGCTGACATTGGTGGCAAGAGCATCCCCAAGACTTCAAAAAACTACCCTGACCTCTAATTCCTCAGACTTGATCCTAATGGAGCAGCTGTGGGAGCCCCTGGATGGTGGTGTTGGCTTATGGACCCTCCAGCAGCTGTGGAGGTCCCTGGATGGTGGTGTTGGCTCTATGGATCCTCCAGCAGCTGTGGGAGCCCCTGGATGGTGTGTGTTGGCTCTATTGGACCCTCCAGCAGCTGTGGGAGCCCCTGAGGAGGTGTGGCTCTATGGCTCCTCCAGCAGCTGTGGGAGCCCCTGGATGGGGGTGTTGGCTCTATGGATCCTCCAGCAGCTGTGGGAGCCCTGGATGGTAGTATTGGCTGTATGGACCCTCCATCAGCTGTGGGAGCCCCTGGATGGTGGTGTTGGCTCTATGGATCCTCCAGCAGCTGTGGGAGCCCTGGATGGTGGTGTTGGCTCTATGGACCCTCCAGCAGCTGTGGGAGCCCCTGGATGGTAGGTGTTGGCTCTATGGATCCCTCCAGCAGCTGTGGGAGCCCCTGGATGGTGGTGTATGGCTTATGGACCCCTCCAGCAGCTGTGGGAGCCCCTGGATGGTGGTTTTGGCTCTATGGACCAAACAGCAGCTGTGGGAGCCCCTTCATGGTGGTGTTGGCTCTATGGACCCTCCAGCAGCTGTGGGAGCCCCTGTAGGACGGTGATGGCTCTATTGCCCCTCCAGCAGCTGTGGGAGCCCGTGGATGGTGGTGTTGGCTCTATGGACCCTCCAGCAGCTGTGGGAGCCCCTGTAGGACGGTGATGGCTCTATTGCCCCTCCAGCAGCTGTGGGAGCCCCTGGATGGTGGTGTTGGCTCTATGTACCCTCCAGCAGCTGTGTGGCTCCTGGATGGTGGTGTTGGCTCTATGGCTTCTCCAGCAGCTGTGGGAGCCCCTGGATGGTGATGTTGGCTCCATGTTTCCTCCAGCAGCTGTGGGAGCCCCTGGATGGGGGTGTTGGCTCCATGGTTCGTCCAGCAGCTGTGGGAGCCCCTGGATGGTGGTGTTGGCTCTATGGACCCTCCAGCACCTGTGGAGCCCCTGGATGGTGGTGTTGGCTCTATGGACCCTCCAGCAGCTGTGAGAGCCCCTGTAGGACGGTCTTGGCTCTTTTGCCCCTGAAGCAGCTGTGGGAGCTCCTGGATGGTGGTGTTGGCTCTATGGACCCTTCTGCAGCTGTGGGAGCCCCTTGATGGTGGTGTTGGCTCTATAGATCCTCCAGCAGCTGTGAGAGCTCCTGTAGGACGGTGTTGGCTGTATTGACCCTCCAGCAGCTGTGGGAGCCCCTGGATGGTGGTGGTGGCTCTATGTACCCTCCAGCAGCTGTGGGAGCCCCAGGATTGTGTTGTTGGGTGTCTGGACACTCCAGCAGCTGTGGGAGCCCCTGGATGGTGGGGTTTGTTCTATGGCTCCTCCAGCAGCTGTGGGAGCCCCTGTAGGACAGTGTTGGCTGTATGGACCCTCCAGCAGCTGTGGGAGTCCATGGATGGTGATCCTGGCTCTGTGGACCCTCCAGGCAGCTGTGGTAGCCCCTGGATGGTGGTGTTGGCTCTATGGACCCTCCAGCAGCTGTTGGAGCCCCTGCATGGTGGTGTTGATGCTATGGACCCTCCAGCAGCTGTGGGAGCCCCTGCATGGTGGTGTTGATGCTATGGACCCTCCAGCAGCTGTGGGAGCCCCTGCATGGTGGTGTTGATGCTATGGACCCTCCAGCAGCTGTGGGAGCCCCTGCATGGTGGTGTTGACGCTATGGACCCTCCAGCAGCTGTAGGATGCAGTCAGAATGCCTCCAGATACCTTTGACTAACTTACCAGGATCTTATCAAGCCACTCAAAGCCTGTTTAGCTGCTGTCCGTGCTGCACATAGCGGTTACTCTGGAAATTAGATTGTGGTCATAATAATGTGACAAGACAGTGTATAACAGGAAGACTTGTCTGTTTGTAGCCTAGACTCCTTCTGAGACTCTTCCTTTAGTCCTGGATCCATCTTCTCCCACAAGTAATAGCTATAGTACAATTCCCATTAATGTTATTATTCGGATGATCTAGCCCCATAGTCTCTCTTTCTAGAGCTTATTCTGCCAGTACACTTTGTGCAGCGTATACATCAATATGTCATCGTTTTCTTGCAGGCCAAGGATTTACTAGACATTAAAAGAAGTTATTAAATATAAAAGCACGTATAAATATTCCCTGAATGTTTGCTGCTATGCCACAACAAGTTTCAGAACACATTAGAAACACATATTTTGGTGTCATTTTTGGAAATGTAACATAAACTGTGTAATATACATTTATAGTTGACACCAGGGCAGTGAGGGGCGTTGCTGTATGCGTCCTCACTCATGCTGTTACCGTATTGGGTCCCAGAATCTTACAAAATGTAAGAATGGATGAACCCCTCAATATCTCTCAGCAGCGCTTCCTTCCCACAGCAAAGTAATGTTCATGATTTATTATAGACATTATGGAGCTGTCTAATATTTAGACCAAGCAGTTTAAGAATGTACCAAATTTATCACAGTGGTTCAGATAGCAAGAAGTGAAACCCCTCCTTATCTCCATTACATCCCATTCTTTCCCTCCACACTCATCTTTAAACCATTAAAGGGAACCTGTTACAGTGATCCTGCTATCTGATCCACTGGCAGCATGTTACAGAGCAGGAGGAGCTGAGCAGATTGATATATTGTTCTGTGGGGAAAGATTCAGTAGAACTTGTATTTAATTTAAATCTGCTTATTCTGGGCTAGAGAGTCCAGTGGGCGGGGTTATCAGTGATTGACAGCCTTCCTTGTCATACAGAGATAGCCGTCAGTCACTGGTAAGACCGCCCACTGGACTCCTTTATCCAAAATAAGCATTAATTTAAATGAATAAAATAAAACTTCTACTAAATCTTTCCCCACAGAACGATATATCAATCTGCTCAGCTCCTTCTAGACTATAACATGCTGCCTGCAGATCTGATACCATGTTTGATGTGACAGGTTCCATTTCAATAAAAAGACAAAGCCTTCTTCTGATGGATGGGGCAGGCCATAGCTTTATTATTCTATAAACCTTACAACCATAACAGCCCATGACCTCAGGGTTGAACGTCACATCCAGGGACTGGTGCATGAGACACCCATTGGGTGCTGACTAGATGATGGCTGACTAGATGACTTAAGGAACCCAACCATTAGAATGGAAGTGAAACCATAGAGAATGGAGGGTGAAAAACAGTGAAATCCAGAAAGAGAAAAAATGCCCTTAAGTCCCCCAACTGAGCCAACAGACTGCCACGTCCAATCAGTCAGGAGAATGGTATGAAGCCTTACCCTACAGAAGGCCACCCTTACAGTCAATAGTAGCTCCCAGTTATACTTGTCTAACTTTGAAAACCAACTATTGTTTGACTTGTTCGCCATGCACCATAATTCTAGAATTTTGTTACCCCTTAAGCTATGCCAAGCCATCCCCTTTGTGGGATGTCTAAAACATCTAAAACTAGGGGCCACATGTATGAAACTGTTTAGGTCTAAAAACTCACTATTTTGCCCATAGTAACCTATGGGCAAAAAAGTGAGTTTTAGACCTAAACAGGTTCATACATGTGGCCCTAGATGTGCAAAACAAACCAGTTTGGCAGATTTTACAAAATCTTGTAGGTGCAAACTACTACTACTACTACTACTACTACTACTACTACTACTACTACTACAGGTACTATATCTGCTACTATGGGTCCTATGACTATTATCAACTTTGGGCACCTTGGCTTATAATAACTATAGGAAATATACATATGAAGCAAAAAAAGAAATTGCCAGATGACGCGCCGTGATGTCACGGCACAAAGAGTTATCTAAACTTTTTTTAATGATTTCTAATTCTAATGGCTTTGGTTGAGATCTAAGAACAAATAATACAAAAAGCCGTGACATCACCTAACGGTAAACTTTGCTCTGTAGCTGTTATCTACTTTCGGCTGTTATCTATTGTACGTCGGGCTTCATGATAATATAAATGGGCATCATGGCTGCTATCTTCATTGGACACCACAGCTGTTATTTATTTTGGACACTTTGGCTGTTATCTACTATACTTTGGACACCATGGTTTCTAATTAAAATGGACACCATGGCTATTATCTACAGTGGACATCATGCCTGTTATTTACAGGGGACATCATGGCTGTTACCTACTGTGGACATCATGGCTGTTATCTACTTTGGACATCATGACTGTTATCTACTGTGGATATCATGGCTGTTATCTACAGTGGACATCATGGCTGTTATCTACTGTGGATATCATGGCTGTTATCTACTGTGGACATCATGGCTGTTATCTACTGTGGATATCATGGCTGTTATCTATTACTTTGGACATCGTGGCTGTTATCTACTTTAGACATCATGGCTGTTATCTACTGTGGACATCATGGCTGTTACCTACTGTGGACATCATGGCTGTTATCTACTTTGGACATCGTGGCTGTTATCTACTGTGGATATCATGGCTGTTATCTACTGTGGACATCATGGCTGTTATCTACTGCGGATATCATGGCTGTTATCTACTTTGGACATCATGCCCTGTTATCTATTGTGGACTTTATGGCTGTTATCTACTGTGGACATCATGGCTGTTATCTACTTTGGATATCATGGCTGTTATCTACTGTGGATATCATGGCTGTAATCTACTGTAGACATCATGGCTGTTATCTACTTTGGACATCGTGGCTGTTTTCTACTGTGGATATCATGGCTGTTATCTACTTTGGACATCATGGCTGTTATCTACTGTGGACATCATGGCTGTTATCTACTTTGGATATTATGGCTGTAATCTACTGTAGACATCATGGCTGTTATCTAATTTGGACATCATGGCTGTTATCTAATTTGGACATCATGGCTGTTATCGACTTTGACCATCATGGCTGTTATCTACTGCGGATATCATGGCTGTTATCTACTGTGGATATCATGGCTGTTATCTAATTTGGACATCATGGCTGTTATCGACTTTGACCATCATGGCTGTTATCTACTTTGGACATCATGGCTGTTATCTACTGTGGACATCATGGCTGTTATCTATTTTGGACATCATGGCTGTTATCTACTTTGACCATCATGGCTGCTATCTACTTTGACCATCATGGTTGTTATCTACTTAGAATATCACGGCTGTAATCTACTGTGGACATCATGGTTGTTATCTATTTTAGACATCATGGCTGTTATCGACTTTGTTAATCTTGGCTGTTATCGACTTTGGGCATTATGGCTGTTATAAAATATGGCTACCATTACTGTGGATGCCATTTTGTATTATTTATTAAGAACACAATGCTATTTAGACTTTTGACACTATGAATGTTATTTCTAATGCTACTATAAATGTAATTAAAATATATAATAATATATAATATAGATATATATTCCAAGTCAGCAGCTGGGAAGGTCTGCGATGGTGTATATATCCCAGCCAGGGTCATAGCATGTACCTGAAGTACCTGAAGCTTATGTATGTCACCAAGGTAAGGAGCCTTGGTGAAATAGAAAGCCATTAGGTAGGTGTCCAATGCATCAGGAAGTTGACACACGTTTAAATCTTAGTATGGCTTCCAGCCACTCCGGGACAGCTTTTTATTGGGAGTGGGCAAAGTGTTGGGTGGGCATCTGCTCCCCATGTTCCACGCCAGGGTTTACCTGGCCTATTTAAAGTCAGCAAGTCAGCTGACTAGGTGTGACTGCATTTCTAGTCTGGGCATTTGGCTGGAGAAGCTTTACACTGGAGGAGGCCAGTGTCTGCTACACCAACTCCACTTGGCTAAAAGGTGTTAGTGAGGGAACTACGCCTGCATTAGTAAGTGCGCCGACGAGCAGGAGTTTTGTTTTGTTTATGCCTATTTTTGTGCTTGTTGTGGCTGCACATTTGTTTTTTCCTGAAATAAACATACAGGAGGACCTGTTTGTACACCAGAACTGCCTTTGTCTCTATGCCTGATGGACTTATGCTGTGATGCCAGAGCCGTCAAAGCTCGCATATGGTGGAGGATGCAAAGGGCATTTTAAAAGAGACGATACTCTTAAAGAGACAGGCAGAGAAAGTGTCGCCAACAAATGTCCTGGGTGAAAGCTGCAACTGTACAACAAGCCAAGATGGTCAAAATGGACGAGCTGTTGAAACAGCTAATCCAGGCCAATACCAACCTCCAACTGTTGGTGACAAGCCAATAAAAGGCACACGAGGAAACTGTATTGGCCCAGGCAGAGACCAATCATCTGTTAATAGAAACACACCAAGCCATGTTGAAAGAGCAGCAACAGGTGAATCAGGCTCTACCGCAGAAGCTCCAATTCCTGACAAAAAGGCCGGAGGGGTCAACAGGTGGGCAGTTCGCACCCCGGCAAGCTATACGTCCTATGCAAAATGACCAAATATAATGACATTGAGGCGTATCTTGGGACATTTGAGAGGACTCTGGAGAGAGAGCAGCTCCAGTGGACCAATGGGCATACGTCCTGGCCCTTTCTAACAGGAGGACTGCATAAGGCCTACTTCGACTTAAAGGTTCTAGACGCTAAGGATTATATCAAACTGAAAGGGGAGATACTAGCCCAACTTGAGGCTATACTGGCAGTACAGACCCAGAGAGTCTACACCTGGCAGTTTGAGCCTGCCAAGCCAGCCTGGTCACAAATGTACGACCTCTTCCACCTCACCAACAAGTGGCTACAACCAGAAAACCTTACGCCTGCCCAGGTGGTCAAGCAAGTCATCTGTGATCACTTTGTATGAGCCCTACCTGTGAGGCTCCAGCGGTGTGGATGAGCTCGCCTCGGTTGTGGAGAGGTACAGCAGCACGGAAAAATTCCTTCAGGGACTGCATCCCCTTGGGAACCCATCGACGCCAGCATGGGAAAAGACTGTCCCTGACTCAAAAGGGGAAAGGAAATATCCTGTTGGGAGGGGGTCATGGCCTCAATGCACCCAACATATGTCCTCAATGCACCCAACATATGTCCTCAATGCACCCAACATATGTCCTCAATGCACCCAACATATGTCCTCAATGCACCCAACATATGTCCTCAATGCACCCAACATATGTCTGGCAACATCGGCAGAAATTGCTGCATAGGAAGGCATGATCTGCTACTATGTAGAGGAACATATTATTATGCTACTCAGTGTGTGTATATACACTACAAACAAAAAGTTAGGGATGTTTGGCTTTTGATTGAAATTTCAGGATTAACATACAATTTCTTGATTTTTTTTTTAAGAACTAAATGAGAGCATCTCTTACAGATGTAGCAGAGTACAGCTTGACCGTGATATCACGGCTTTTCGTGTTCTCTGCGATTATCTGCAAACAAAGACCATTGAAACGCAGTGAACCAGTTTAAATACCATCCTGAGCCGTGATCTCCCGGTGCAATACCTGTTCTGTTTAGTTCTGCTACATCTGTAACTTTACAACGCACATGTCCAACTGTGCAGTGTTTCAGTACTTTTTGCACAACTTGCTGACCTCAAACAATGAGCATCATGGCAAAAGTCAAAAAAGATGTTTGATTCCTGAATCACCCAATAAATTTAGGGGATCTATTTGAATTGGAATTTAAACAGTCCTCCTCATCATGCTCTTCACATTTTGACAACAGCATCAACAGTATCTCTTCTTTTTGAGGCTTCAAGCAGGATGCTCTCAGACGGAAGTGGCCAATGAGCTTAGAGTGGCACAGAGTATCATCAGCAGGTTGCAACAGATAAACAGAGAGACTGGAAGAGTCACAGAAAGGCAAAGAAGTTGACGTACTTTGGCTCCATCACACACTGATGACCGCTTCATTGTAACCAATGCCCTGCAGAACCGGATGATGAATGTCACACAACTCCAGGCACGTTTAAGGGAGGTGAGAGGCGACCAAGTGTCACGTCAGACCATTTCTAACCATTTACATCCACGTTGTCTGTGTGCTAGACGACCAGCAAGGGTACCTGACCTGGCTTCTGCATAGCGCTCTCCTTGACATCTCCAGCATCATTAGTGGCCATCATTTCTGCTCAGAGTGAATTGACTTTCATCACCGAACAGCACTGAGGACAACTGGTCCCTCGTCCAGCGTAGATGCTCCTAGGTATATGCAAGACGATGATGCCTGTGCCTGGTGGTGTGGAAAAGGTCATCTAGCATGCAGACCACGCTGATGTAGACAGTTATGAATGATCTAATGTGACACTTGGTGCCTCTCACGTCCCTTAAACGTGCCTGGAATTGTGTGGCATTCGTCATTCGGTTCCACAGGGCATTGCTTACAATGAAGAGGTCATCAGTGTGTGATGGAGCCAAAGGACGTCCACTTCTTTGCCTTTCTGTGGCTCTTCCAGTCTCTCTGTATCTCTGTTGCAAACTGCTGATGACACTCTTTGACTCTAATCTCAGTGGCCACTTCCGTCTGAGAGCATCCTCCTTGAAGCCTCGCAATGGTGAGGTGCTGTTGATTAATTATAAGGTGTTGTCTTGGTCTCATGATGTCAAAATGTGAACAGCATGATGAGAAGGACTGTCTGAATCCCAATCAAATTGATCCCCTAAATGTATTGGGCGATTCAGGGATCAAACACCTGTTGTGAATTTTGCCATTAAGCTTCTTGTTAGAGATCAGCAAGTTGTTCAAAAACCACTGAAACACTGAACAGTTGGACAAGTGCATCTAAGCGTAAAAGATGGGCTCATTTAGTTCATTTAAAAAAAAAATCAAGAAATGTTATGTTCACGCAGAAATTTCAATCAAAAACAAATATTCCTAATTTTTTGTGAGCAGAATAAATATATAATTTAAATATATTTTTTATTCAATGGAAGTCATTGGCTGTCGTGTGCGCCGCTGTATGCTTATTCAGTAGTATATATCAGAGGCTTCCATTGCAGATATACAGGCAGTAATCCCAAGTAGTCAAAATCAGAACAGAACCGAAAAAATCCTGCTTTCTAAAAACTCCACAGCTCGTATCTTACATAACACATTTATTGGACTGGCACTGCAGAGCCCTAGAACAAAATGATTTGTAAACTTTTCAATTTCACTAAGTGTCTCAAAAAATGCTGGTAATGTTAAAAATGCTGGGAGAAGACATTTCATCAGAGCCGCCTGACACAAGCATTCATTACCAACCGCAAAGTGATTATTTAGCTTCAGCAAATAATTAAATAAACACATTTTTGGACCAAGAATACCTTAAATTTACACGGTTTATCTATGAGAGGGTAGAATTTTCTAATGTTCTTTTCAGTCATCTGAAGTAACATTAAAGGGGTTGTCTCACTACATTGATTCATCTTACCTCAGTCCTGTTTTCTTGGTTTCACTTTGAATTCAGGGGCGTGTTTATTGGCTTCTATTAGGCTGCAGTAGAAGCCAGGTCTGTAGCTATAGCAGCCAGTGCTGGCAGCTTATCAGGAGAGATCAAACAGGTCTGTAGCTATAGAGACTGGAGGAGCTGATGCAGCCCATACAAGAGAGGATATCTCAGAATCGGTAGGACACTTTTAATGGGCATACAGTCATATGAAAAAGTTTCGGCACCCCTATTAATCTAAATCATTTTTTAGTTCTAAATATTTGGGTATTTGCAACAGCCATTTCAATTTGATATATCTAATAACTAATATTGCACATTTTGTGTTAGTACAATAAACCTCATTTCAATCCGGAAATATTACTGTGTCCATCAGTTATTAGATATATCAAATTGAAATGGCTGTTGCAAACACCCAAATATTTAGAACTAAAAATGATTTAGATTAATAGGGGTGCCCAAACTTTTTCATATGACTGTATATTACAAAGTGACTTGTTTTTGCAAGATCTTTAACATAAAAAGCAGCACTCCTTGTAGTGAGACAACCTCTTTAAATGCGAGCCTGATGCCTGGGAACACGTTGCTAATGCCTATAAAATAGGTTTGGTACGAGGCAGCCTGAGAAATCACAGAGATCTTGTAGCTCCCAGCTCAGTGTTATCATGGGGGTGTAGCTATAGATGTAGCAGAGCTGTATTTGTCATCTTGTCTATTTCATCAAGCCATCCTCTGAGCTTTAACACTAGATTGAAGAGTAGCTGCCATCGCTCCTGACATGAAATAGCAATTCTACAGCATAGTGGGCGACATCTATGAATTCGCCTTCGCCATTCTTTTGCCGTGTTTTGCCAGTTCTACAGACGTATGAACAGACGTACGGCCAAACTTGGTGCAATGCGTGCCTGAAAAATACATATTTCTTCCTGATAAAAAAAATAATTTTTATTAATATGCATTAAAATGTTACCCAAAATTGAAAAAATATGTACTCAATAGACACGAAATATCAATAGGGAAGCTCACAGTAGGTTCACAAACACTTTTTTATATAACTGTAAAACAGTGGTCTATCAGTACTTTCAAAAAATACAACAATCATTAAACAGATACCATATTACAAACAGTACACTCACGGTTCTGAAGATTGTATGGATAGAAGCCAATATGACCACTGTAAGTCCTGAACCTGTATGAAAAAAAGTAGGCACACCTACCAAAATACACTAACCAGGGAGGAGCACCCGCCCCGATAAAGGGCGACCCTGCCAATCGGTGGCTATCCCTATACTACACTAGTACATGATAAATGATAACATAGAAAAAGTCCCAATGCGTTTCACCAAATGGATCATCAGGGGCCGATGATGTCTACAGATAGATAATAATGGTAGTTCTTGATACAAGTGATGCCATGATGGTACTACTTTTTTCAATTCTGGGTAATATTTTAATGCATATCAATAAAAATTATTGTTTTACCGTGAAGATATATATATTTTTCTGTGAGTAGATAAAAGATTCCTGGAGTAAAGCAATGATAACACATTTTAATGCGCCAAAGTTTGGTGCAGAACTACCATAAAAAAGTTTGCCACATAACACTTTCATTCCTACTGTCCTATTATACACTCCTGTATGGCTATTTAGAACTGGTGTGTCGGCGCGAAGTTACAAAAATGGCGCACGCGAAATCACAAATGTCACTCATTGTTCTAGAACTTTTTCTTATGCAGAGTTAAAGCTAGAAGTTTTGCCTTTAGGGGCTGTTGCTGAGTTTGCTGCCCCTTTTTACAGACCACACACACAATTTTAAGACCACGCCTCTTTTTTACAGACTCGCCTCCCCCCCCTCAAACCAGAAATCATTATCGCCACTTACTAAAGTCATGTTTTTATGTCACAATGTTCTAAGAGCCAGAACCTTTTAACATCTTCGGCAATGGAGCTGTGTAAGGGCTCTTTGTTTGCAGGATAACTCGATGTTTTCACTGGTGCCATGTTGAGGTGCATCACTTTTGATTCTGTTTTATTGTGAGGCTGGATGGAAAAATGCAATTCTGACATGGTTTTGGCTTTTTTTTTTATGCTGTCTTCACCATCCGGTTTAAATAACACATGATTTTATAGATTGGATCATTCCGGACCTATTATACCTGTTATTTGTACATTTTTATTTTTTATACTAAACAAAATTGGTGAATCAGGGATTTTTTTTTTTTTTGTATTTACTTGTTTTATTTTTATTTGTTTAAACATTTTTTAACATACATTTCTATGTTGCTATGTACTGTACTATACTATACCTGTCACGGGCAGCCTATTAGATTGCATATGGCAGATCCAGAGGCTATTATTATCTCTGTTGCAACCTGCTGATGACACTCTGTGACACTCTAAGCTCAGTTTCCACTTCCGTCTGAGAGCATCCTGCTTGAAGCCTCATAATAGCGAGGTACTGTTCAATTTTAAGATTTATTCTTGGTCTCATGATATAAAAATGTGAACAGCCGGATGAATCCTAATTCAAATTGATCTAAGTCTATTGGGCGATTCAGGGATCAAACACCTGTTGGGAATTTCGCCATTAAGCTCCTTGAAAGAGATCAGCCAGTTTTAAATGGCAGATACAGAGGCAAAAATTTGGCCACTGGTTGACATGGCAATCATGGGAACCCCGCAAATTCACTCCACGAACAACCACCTAGATTATGCAGAAGCTGGTGACCGCGGCATCTAGAAGGTAAAATGTCAGGACTGAAGCTAACTCCGTTCCTGAATGCTGCAGCAGGAGCCTAGCTGTACATGACAAGTGTGGATTGTGCAGGTTCAGAGAAGCTGAAAAAGGTGCAGTGCAGTTCTGCAGGTCATACATACAGGGCAGTGTAGAGCCAATACCACAAGTCTGGCTCAGGCACCACCTTTTACCCTGGTCTGGCTGTTCTTCTGCAGGTCATACATACAGGGCAGTGTAGAGCCAATACCACAAGTCTGGCTCAGGCACCACCTTTACCCTGGTCTTGTTGTTCTGGCAGGTCATACATACAGGGCATGGGTAGAGCCAATACCACAAGTCTGGCTCAGGCACCACCTTTACCCTGGTCTGGCTGTTCTTCTGCAGGTCATACATACAGGGCAGTGTAGAGCCAATACCACAAGTCTGGCTCAGGCACCACCTTTACCCTGGTCTGTTTTCTGCAGGTCATACATACAGGGCAGGGTAGAGCCAAGTCCACAAGTCTGGCTCAGGCACCACCTTTACCCTGGTCTGGCTGTTCTTCTGCAGGTCATACATACAGGGCAGTGTAGAGCCAATACCACAAGTCTGGCTCAGGCACCACCTTTACCCTGGTTGTTCTCATGCCTGTCATACACGGCAGTGTAGAGCCAATACCACAAGTCTGGCTCAAGCACCACCTTTACCCTGGTCTGGCTGTTCTTCTGCAGGTCATACTACAGGGCAGTGTAGATCCAATACCAAAAGTCTGGCTCAGGCACCACCATTACCCTGGTCTGTCTGTTCTTTCTGCAGGTCATACATACAGGGCAGTGTAGAGCCAAACACAAGTCTGGCTCTGGCACACCTTTACCCTGGTCTGGCTTTCTTTCTGCAGGTCATACATACAGGACAGTGTAGAGCGAATACCACAAGTCTGGCTCAGGCACCACCTTTACCCTGGTCTATTCTTCTGCAGTTCATTACATACAGGACAGTGTAGAGCCAATACCACAAGTCTGGCTCAGGCACCACCTTTACCCTGGTCTAGCTGTCTTTCTGCAGATCATACATACAGTGCAGTGTAGAGCCAATACCACAAAGTCTGGCTCAGGCACCACCTTTACCCTGGTCCTGGCTGTTCTTCTGCAGTCATACATACAGGGCAGTGTAGAGCCAATACCACAAGTCTGGCTCAGGCACCACCTTTACCCTGGTCTGGCTTGTTCTTTGCAGGTCATACATACAAGGGCAGGGTAGAGCCAAATACACAAGTCTGGCTCAGCACCACCTTTAACCCTGGTACTGGCTGTTCTTCTGCAGGTCATAAATACAGGGCAGGGTTAGAGCCATTACCACAAGTCTGGCTCAGGCACCACCTTTTTACCCTGGTCTGGCTGTTCTTCTGCAGGTCATACATACAGGACGTGTAGAGCCAATACCACAAGTCTGGCTCAGGCACCACCTTTACCCTGGTCTGGCTGTTCTTCGCAGGTCATACATACAGGCAGTGTAGAGCCAATACCACAAGTCTGGCTCAGGCACCACCTTTACCCTGGTCTATTCTTCTGCAGTTCATACATACAGGGGGAGTGTAGAGCCAATACCACAAGTCTGGCTCAGGCACCAAACCTTTTCCCTGGTCTGGCTGTTCTTCTGCGGTCATACATACAGGGCATGTAAGCAATTTCCACAAGTCTGGCTCAGACACCACCTTTACCTGGTCTGCTGTTCTTCTGCAGATCATCATACAGGGCAGTGTAGAGCCAATACCACAAGTCTGGCTCAGGCACCTCCTTTACCCTGGTCTGGCTGTTCCTCTACAGGTCATACATACAGGCGCAGTGTAGAGCCAATACCACAAGTCTGGCTCAGGCACCACCTTTACCATGGTCTGGCTGTTCTTCTGCAGGTCATACTACAGGGCAGTGTAGAGCCAATACCACAAGTCTGCTCAGGCACCACCTTTACCCCGGTCTATTCTTCTGCAGTTCATACATACAGGGACAGTGTAGAGCCAATACCACAAGTCTGGGGTCAGGCACCACCTTTACCCTGGTCTGGCTGTTCTTCTGCAGGTCATACATTTCAGGGCAGTGTAGAGCCAATACCACAAGTCTGGCTCAGACACCACCTTTACCCTGGTCTGGTGTTCTTCTGCAGATCATACATACAGGGCAGTGTAGAGCCAATACCACAAGTCTGGCTCAGGGACCACCTTTACCCTGGTCTGGCTGTTCTCTGCAGGATATAATACAGGACAGTGTAGTGGCAATACCAGAAGTCTGGCTCAGGGGACCACCTTTACCCTGGTCTGTTCTTCTGCAGGTCATACATACAGGGCAGTGTAGAGCCAATACCACAAGTCTGGCTCAGGCACCACCTTTACCCTGGTCTGGCTGTTCTTCTGCAGGTCATACATACAGGGCAGTGTAGAGCCAATACCACAAGTCTGGCTCAGGCACCACCTTTACCCTGGTCTGGCTGTTCTTCTGCAGGTCTACATACAGGGCAGTGTAGAGCCAATACCACAAGTCTGGCTCAGGCACCCCCATTACCCTGGTCTGGCTGGTCTTCCGCAGGTCAATCATACAGGTGCAGTGTAGAGCCAATACCACAAGTCTGGCTCTGGCACCACCTTTACCCTGGTCTGGCTGTTCTTCTGCAGGTCATACATACAGGGCAGTGTATGAGCCAATACCACAAGTCTGGCGCAGGCACCACCTTTACCCTGGTCTGCTGTTCTTCTACAGGTCATACATACAGGACAGTGTAGAGCCAATACCACAAGTCTGGCTCAGGCACCACCTTTACCCTGGTCTGGCTGTTCTAACTGTTCTACGCCTAGATTTGGTGTCAAAAAATCATAAATGTGTCTACTTCTATGAATGTGTGTGACACCCCCAGAACGCCCCAAATCTTTGGCGCATTACAAGGTGTCGTGCAGGA
The DNA here is from genome assembly GCA_025379985.1 of Phyllomedusa bahiana. NCBI lineage: Eukaryota > Metazoa > Chordata > Amphibia > Anura > Hylidae > Phyllomedusa > Phyllomedusa bahiana. The sequence continues at coordinate 58,637 of JAODAL010012538.1, forward strand.
GCTTATCACGCCAAATTTTGGAGTACACCTGTTTATACATCTATAGAACAGGGTTACTACAGCTTTTTGACACCAGAAAACTGGCGCAAACCCCATTCATACATGTCGTCCTAAGTGTACAATTTTTGCAGAATTGCCTTCTGTTAAAAAGCAGTAAAAATACATAAGAGCTGACATGTAACACCTGAACATAAACCAAAAAGCCACTCTTGGCCCATTTGGGGCGCATCTAAAGATACAGATCCATTTGGCAAATATTGCAAACATTCACCTCAAACATGGTATAAACATAGTTATAAAAAGCTTCCACCTCTCTTATTTAATTCCCTCATTTAATTGCTCCATATGAAAGCCAGGGGTCATTGATTAATGTGATTGCATCGCCTTGTCTTTGTCAATCAAAGAGAGTGACAGTCGCCTGCAATGAATATCGGCATCGGGTCATAGTGATCACCACTCAGACCATTACATAAATGACAATAATTCATTTTGACCATGTATGACACCGAATCCCTAACAGCACTGATGGAAAGTAAGAATCAGGTAACAACAGGGAATATTTCATGACTTTACTTATTCCAGAGCAGGAGATTGTCTTCTTATATATCTGACATTTATTCTGTGTTATTTACATGCATTTTGCCTTTAATTTGTCAGATCATTTATAGAAAAGAAATAGATAGATTGCATAGATTGAAAGATAGCTCAATAGATAGTCAAACACATTAAGACAGATAGATAGATAGATAGATATGATGATGATAGATAGATAGATAATATATAATATATATAGATTCACAATGGATAGATAGATGGATGGATAGCAGAGGTGTAACTTCAAGCTCTTGGGCCCTGGTGCGAAAAGTGAAATGGGGCCCCCCAGTTACCATGCACCATTTACAATGCTGGTATCTTCTTATGTGGCAGGAGGGCATTTGGGCCCCCTCAGGCTGCTGGGCCCGGTAGCGACTGCTACCGCTGCACCCCCTGTAGCTACACCCCTGCATGGATAGATAGATGATATATATAAGCACACAATGGATACATAGATAATATATACATTTACTTGGATAGATAGATAGATAGATCGATAGATAACATATACAAATACACAATGGATAGATAGACAGATAGCTGGATGGATAGATAGATAGATAGATAGATAGATAGATAGATAGATAGATAGATTGATAATTTATACAGATTCACAATGGATGGATAGATAGATAGATAGATAGATAGATATGAGATAGATAGATAGATAAATAGATAAGGAACAAAATTAATAAATAGATAATATATACAGATACACAATGGATAGATAGATATGAGACAGATATAAAGATATGAGATATATAGAAAGATAATCACATAGAAAAATATAAGATAGATAGAGGATAGATCAATATAAAGAAAGATAAAGAAAGATATAAGATAGATACTGTAGATAGGAGATAGATAAATACATACATTGACCCATGGATAGATTATGTGTCAATGGGTCTTAAAACAGAAAAAACCTTACCCTACCTGTGAAGGTGGCTCTGTGTAAGCATTGCTGTTGCCCTCAGTACACACAACCAATGGCATGTTCATCAATCACGTGATGGTGGAGTCAATCTCTGGTCTCTGCGGTCACCTGGTTCATACAGGAGAGGACTGCTGAGACCTGCTAGAGGCTGAAGCTTCACATGACTGAGAAAGGTGAACCCATTGGCGGGAGCGGCGGCAGCGGCAGAACAGAGCGGTGGGCAGAGATTAGCTTTTTTTTGTTTCAAGGACCCACAACTTTAAAAAAAAACCTGAGCAACAACCCCTTTAAGCTTGGGGGTCTCTTCAGAGCTCATGTGTTGTTCTATAGCTAGGCATAGAGGAGCATAGGGGGTCACTTAACCTTAGACGGCCCAGTTGTATAGTAGATGTTTATTGGATTTTGCTTCTATTACCACTGAATTGGATTGATACCATGGGCATTGGCTTCTGCCACATCGGAGCTTTCCAAGAGAGATCTGACCCAAAGCTAAGTGACTTCATTTATTCTGTTTGCTTATTATACAGTGTATATGATTAACTGTAGTGTATGATTTATACATATTTCTACATATACTGTATGTGTGTGTTTATGTGTGTTATATATTATGTATAAACTATACATAAAATATATTCATCACTTCAGTACATCATTATTGTTGATAGCCTTGCTGTATTTGCACTCACACAGTATAGTGTTCCAGACGGTTTTTCAGTCGATATTTGGGTTTTAAAATTGTAAACCGACTGTCAACCATTTCCATAGACTTCAACAGAAAATCTGAGCTATAGTCTATACAGCTTGGATTTTTTGATGGTCGGATTTAAAATCCAAAAACCATCTAAAAAACCTGAAACATTCTTCTGCCTGGTTTTATGGCGGAAAATGTAATGTGTAGAGGGGCGGCCAAATCCACAAACCACAGCCAAAAACCGTCCCAAAAACCTCTCAAAAAATGATAAAATACTGGTCCAAGCGGTCATTTTTCTATGCTGTCTGGCCGTTCCCTTAGATTCAAGCTAAGCAACCTCAATAACTTTGCATGTTTCTGTATATATACTGTATATATAGCAGACCAGGCCCCCCCATGCACCTGTAGTCCCAGTCTTTTATAGGCCTCCAGGGATGTGTCCAAAACGTGTCCTGGTACACGGAGACCTGGAACGTGGGAACAACCACCCACCCATCTGCAGTTGTTCCGGGAAGGCCAGCCCTTAATGGCTGGACATTAGCCATGCTATGTATACGAGTCAGCTCCCTAATGTTGCTGACTGACAATACCTGGCTTCCCCCACCGAGACCAGGCTCTCGGTGGCACGTACGCCACCTAGTGGCAGAACCCTGCGACTGCCTATGGTCGCTCTGCCACAATATATATATATAATTTTTTTTCTCAATTAAACCCTATAATGAAGGCTGGCCCAGATGGTGGTGGACCAGGAGCATTTACCCTTTTAGTCCCCGTAACAGTGACCAAGTGGGGTAGGAGGAGACTTGCATGGTTCACTGAGGCATGACCTGCACGATCATTCATTACAACCCATAAGATGCATTGTGCAGAAGATCTAAATTTAGTAAACCATGTAAAGCAAACTCATATGCGACAGCACAAAACTACAGATTGATAATGAATGATATATTATTGCATACTTGGCAACACCTGAATCCCAAATTAAGACCTGGGGCGCTTGTAAGCATAAAGAAACCATTTGTTATACAAATTTGCAAATCTCTGCCCATTTGATGATCCAATTTGCTGAACAGTTCAGTAAAAACCTGGCTGTTGGCAAAATATTTTAATGTATGTATTTCTGAACGTGCTGACTTATGCATTGACATGAACAGTTCCTAGAAGACAGGACAGATCTCAGGGACATACGAGCATAACGTCTCACGTACCGCCATGTGGAGTGTGACACGATTTCCTCTCCTCATGTATCGGTGTGAACGTTATGCTATTTGTAATCAGCATCAATTTAAAAATAACTTGTCACCTTTAGCTAAATGCCTATATGCTATATATATATATCACCAGTTGGAGACTTAAAAGGGTGTTATGGTTTGATAAGAGCTTGCCAGTAACACATTTCACAAATAGGTCAAGTAACAATGAGGTTCTAAAAAATAAACATTTTTTTTGTTCCAGAATCAGCGCCATTCTTGTCCATAGGGCGTGTCTGGTACTACAACAAAAAAAAGTGATGAGCGGAGAAAATCATGGGTTTTCCATAGCGGCCTGGTGTGTTAGTTTGCGGCCGGTTTTTCAGACGGTCTGCAAAACCGCAAACCGGTGCTGTGGGGACATGCCCTTAGGGTGACATGTATATATATTTGTAACCAGGCACACTCCAATCTCAGGCGCACCCGTGGCGCTTTCTAATGCACCTGAGATTGGGGGGCGTGCTGGAGGCGTGTCGCACTACTGCACATTTATAGCTTCAGTACGGCAAATCCAGGCGTATTACTGCTGGAACAAGTAGACCCTTTAAAAGTGGTTTACCTGAGCCAGAAGTGTCGCTTAGTAGCTAGAAAGCGCTAAATCTATGACCCGCAGGTGAACAGGTTCATAGATTCAGGCGTATTCTACGCTACCAATACGAGCAAATGGCACCTGGGCAGTAAAATACATACATGTCGCCCTTACAGTATACCCTAACAGAAGACAGAAGATTTTATTAAGAAACATGGTTAATATGGTCATCAATAACCCAAAGTCATGCTGACATACAACATTGTGCTGAGAAATTGCGACATGAAACTTAATTGGATCCAACTATGTGAATTTCTTTATTTTGCATTAAAGGGAACCTGTCACACAGGTTATGCCCCCCTTGCTGATGACAGCACAAGCTAGTGTCAGACCTGCTGTTTCCGGCACTGTGTCCCTTATTCTGTAAGATGCTGTATTTTTAGAGCATTTAATGCTCAAATCTTATTCATAAACAGGTGTTAGCCCCGCCCACCAAAGGCTAGCCCCGCCCACTGACAGTTATTCATACGTTTCTACCTATTCAAAGTAATAGGTTTATCAGTTGAGGTTGGCGGGGCTAGCCTCAGATGGGCGGAGTTTGAGTTTGAAAAAAACTGACTCTTTGAATGACTGGAAACAGCAGGTCTGACACTACCTTGTTCTGACCTCAGCCAGTAGGGCATAAATTATGTGACAGGTTCTCTATAAGCCTCATTTTTATAAATGGACTAATGGCCTTAAAAGAATTATCCGACAAAAAATGTATCCACAGGATAGGTGATAAATATATGTTCACTGGAAGAATCAGAGTCCCCTATGATGCCACCACTGGAATTTTCATCTATCATTATACTAGGGGACCTGAGACCTCTGTGATCCCAGCACTGGGTTCCCCATCAGTCACTAAACAAGAGGATCTGGAGTCGCCTATGAGCCAACCACTGGGATTTTCATCAACCACTAAACTGGTACTCTTGCGTCCCCTATGATCGCAATAAGGAGTCTGAATGGAGCAGTGGGCCTGCATGTGAAGTACTCTCCAAAAAAGGGGAGGTCAGGCATGACGTTTTAAATTGTGATCTCACCTCTGTCTACAAGTGTCACCTGCTGCAGAGGGTGTCACAAGGCGGCCTTATTTGTTTTGTGTCCATGAGATTAGGGACGACTGCTCAAGTAGGAGGCTTGGGATCCCTTACTGGAGCTAGAAAATTTTCCTGTATATATAAAGGCTTTCCTGTTAATAGGTGGTTTTCCCACCCAGATTTGATGATAGAAATGGAGCTATTGCTTCCTTCAGAAGTTGAAAGGGTTAAATGGTGAGGGTTAGAAATCGGGTTTTTTAAAATTATTTGTGTATATAGGTTAAGCGTTACATATAATAAAAGTTAAGTTTTAGTGCTTTATAGATAGAGAACTGATAGTGTTAAAGTTTGCCTATGGCAAAATAGTAAATATAGTGCATGTGAAGTACCGCTCCAATGTCTATGGGATTGTACTGAGCTGTTTTTGTTGGACTCTTAGAAATGAATGAAATAGCATTACTCATATAGGACCACTACTCCACTTAGTCTCCTCCTCTCAGAGATCATGATGTAAGGAGAAAGGGTGGACTCACTCTAGTGATCAGTTCCAGTCCTACTGGTGGGGTCTCCAGTAATCATACATTTATCAACTATCCTGTGGACTGGTGGCTAATGTTTTTAGTGGGATAACCCTATTAAAGGGGCTGTCTTATTATACAGTACAAGTGTCCATATCCTTTATAAGGGCATATGGACTTCAAAGAGTGGGATTTGGTGCTTGCAACCCCTTTATGTGCCAGAACAGAGAGCCTCTCCTTCCCCAGGGTATCCATTACGCCCATGCACACAACGTGGATAGCCATTTACTAGAATGGGGAAATGTAAGCAGAGATTTGACTTTGCCCACAATGGCAGCTGAGAGAAGCTGGACCTTCCATGTTTTTTTTCTTAGAGGGGTTATCTTCAAGTAGCAACCTCTCCATAACATTTCAAAAGTTTCCTAGACTGGGCAACCACAGTTTCTGATTAGCCTTCCTGCGCACAGCAGTAAATGTAATATTCCAGCTTGTGCACAATGGGACATCATGCCTCAAAGTAATATGATCCCAAATTCTTGGACCATGAAATAGACTTTAACTGGAACTTTTTGTTATTTTTGTTCCACATGGAGATGTCCCGTTGCATCCAAGCACACAAGAGTCAAACTACTGAATGCACTGAGCTCCTCCGTAAACAAATAGTTAACCAAAACTCAACTAAAGGATGTACTAAGGATAAAACTAATACAAGACAGCTAAGAAGAGAACAGATGTTTGTGCTCTCCCCAGGTCCTTGCTGTTACACAAAATGGTGATGAGATTAAACTAATTCCTTGCCATGTAGAGACATCTGAACATTTGGCTGGGGGCTGGGAGCAGGTTGCTCCTGGTTTGGAATTTTACCTTAGGGTCTTCAAGAAAACTTTAAGAGCATGCACTGGTTGGGCAGGAAGCACCGGTGATCATTTATATCAAGCGTGGCTAAATGATAGGTGCTTAGTGAGACATTAGTATCATCATAGAAGCTCTGGTGCATCATGTTACTGGCAAAGACCTCCTGCCCCTGTTGATATGGGGCAGCAGCTGCTCGGTCAGTTTAGGAAGGTTGATTAGAGATCACTTAAGCTACTTTACAGTGAGTGTCAAGTAAGGATGAAGTAGTGATTGTATTTGATAATATAGCATAATATACAAAAGACCCCAAATGTAACTGTCCATAGTTTAGCGTCTTGTTGTTACTCCCGTTGCTCCTTTGGTGTCCACGGCGGTTGGGTCAACATCATCTCATCATGATTAGAAAGAGTACACTGATAGGTAACAGCTCTGTTATAATGTTGGAGACAGATAGTGGCGTAGCTAGAGTTTGTGCCACCTGGGTGACCCTGAGTTTGCTGCTCCTGAGTTTGCTGCCCCTTTTTACAGACCACACCCCAACTTTTCTGGGTCTTGCCTTATCTACCAGCTCTTCCTCAAACCATAAATAATAAGAGCCAGTAATGTTTTTTTTTTTTTTACTTTTTTGTTAGTAGAGCATTGTAAGGGCTTTCTACTTGTGGGATTAGTTGATGTTTTCATTGGTGCCATATTGTGGTACATGAGAGTTTTTCATCCCTTATGATTCTGCTTGTCAGTAACAGTAGCACACTATCAACTAAAAAAACTGTCAAAGGGGACATAGGAATTTTTGAAAAAGCATTTCTGCTACCTAGGGTACATGAAAAAATGTTGAGGTTCTTAGTTCACATTTTTGATCAAAACTGCTTAAGCAAACCTCTGAAACTTCAAGGGAACCTTAATGCAGGTGGGTCCTACATTATTGTTTCCTCTCATTTTGGGCCCGTTCAGACCTCCATACTTCAGGGAGTGAAGGCACCAGCTTCTAAGTACACTGCATTGATTTAAAAACCTGTGAAGGTGGGTGGAGTGCAGAAAACCAAAATAGAGGCAGCCAATCCTCCTTACACAGAGATAACAATAGTGTAGGAACCCACCTGCATTTGAGGTCCGGTTGAAGTTTCAGAGGTGGCTTAAACAGTTTTGATAAAAAAAATGTGAACTAAGAACCTCAAAATTTTTCATGTATCCTAAATAGCAGAAATGCTTTTTCAAAAATTCCTATGTCCACTTCTGATAGTTTCTTTAGTTGATAGTGTGCTACTGATGTTGGAAAGTGTAGGTATATTGCTGCCACACCAGTCTGCACCTAGGCTCATTTTTTTCAAGAGAGTTTTTGGATGTGCAAAACCATATATTGCTCCTGATTTTCAGTAAGACTTGATGGGAGAAGAAAGGCAATTCTGGTTTTAATTTTTGTGGCATTCACCATTGAATTAATTAATGAATTTTAGATATTGGCTGATTATGGATGCAGCAATACCTATTATGTGTAACTTTGTTTTTTTACAACATAGGGTAACATGTCAGAAAAGAGGCGCTTCCACACCAGATTTAAGGCGCATTAAATGAGTGTATAATGTGCCTGAATAAATAAACCTGTCAAAAATCTGACATGTGGTATGCCTTGTATAGCTATTTTAATGTGCATAATTTAGGTGTATACTAAAAAAAAGGTGCATAGCATATCCTTGCAAGCATATTTGATGCGCCTACTTTAAGTGCATTCAAAAGTGTGAAATGTGCCTGGTTTTGGTGTACGACAGTTCATTTGTATAGAGAATAGAGCGTCAACAGTTTTTTGGTGCAAAATACACCAAAAAAATGGTGCAACCCTAATGGGACATGTCGCCCATAATTTCTTTTTTTTATTGGGGAATAAGTGGTTTTGTATTTATTTTCTAATTTCTAATTTATTTACTCTATTACATTTTTTTTTTTTTACTTTTTATAGTCCCACTATAGGACTAGGCTAGGCAATCACTTGATTGCTTTTATAATACATAGCAATACATTACTGTATTGCTATATATTACACTGGAACTGTGGCATGCACCCTGCAATAGCATTGTAGGGATGCTCATGGGTTACAGAGGGAGCCCTCTTCCTCTGTTTACCACCTAGATGCCATGGACACTACTGACCACAGCATCTAGGTAGTTAAATGGTTGGGATTGGAGCCAGCTCCACATCTCTTCGCTGCAGTGAGAGCCCAGCTGTACAGTAAAGCCAACTCCTGCTTTGGATGGTTTGGGAACAGCCTCTAAGCCTGCAAGTCAGGACATCAGGGAGACCTGCCAACTCTTTCAGAGCTTCGGGAAAGTTGGCAAGTGTACCACTTGGGGTGAATTGCAACAAAAACAAGAAGAAATGGCTCATCTATAATGGGCTAAATGGTCATAGTCCTGGAAGGATCCGTAGTAGAATGTCTCCGTTCTGGGCACACCGCCAGCCAAGCGGTAAACTAACAGCAACTCCCAGACATCCGGGTACAGCTCCAGATCGAGGCTTGCACCGCAAGTAAGTCCTCCGCCCAAGATACATAGTGTGTATACCGTGTTTGTATAGCTGTCTTTTAAATGGATCAATAAAAGTTACTGTTTTTACCGTTCTTGGGCGGAGGACTTACTTGCGGTGCAAGCCTCGATCTGGAGCTGTACCCGAATGTCCGGGAGTTGCTACCACTTGGGGTGGACCGCTCCCATGTTGGTAGGTCAGTGGAGCCAGGTAACACAGGATTACACCATTGACAACAGTAGATAAGAACAGTTTCCTTCTCCATATAGTTTTTCCTGCACATGGCTGTGAGCATGCTCATAACACTCTCATGTATAAGTCAATAGATTCTTTCCTCACTTTAAATTCATATATCCTTGTGTCTTCTCTAAAACTGTTTAGAACTGTTGTTATAACGCCTCAGGAAAGATAGCTCCCACCTTATCATGTAAAATAAATGGAAGCAAGAACATATATGAGAAACTGAAAACCAATTAAAAAATTATTTTTAGAACAGGTTTTTAATTAGTTGAACTAAAAGGTAGTACACTATCATCAATAATTTTAGTAATTTCCTTTTCCATCCCCAATGATTGGGCTGACAAGAGACCAGCTTAGTAGCAGATTATCAATTTTGGATGTCTGAAAACCAATGGCATCGAAAAAGAAGTGACAAGCATAAAAAGTGACCCAATCGATCAATGAATCTGATTCAACTTTTGGCAACCAAGGCATTAATTCACCAGCCACTTGCCATTAGTACACATTAAATAATTGATTTGCTGGGTTGGTGATTATCATTTTGAAAATATAGGAAAATAAATTTGCCCTGGAAATGGGACAAATCCGTCGTTTATAGAACCGGATCAATTTTTTTTCACTCTGGGAAATTAGGCCATGACAGTTTAAAATTTGGGTAACGGCCGAAGAGTGGATCCTAAAAAAGGCCACGAGGGAGGCGGAGTCTAAGTAGGGTCCGGTATTACCACACCCGCCGAAAGGAGGTTGTTTCAACTGACGTGACTTGTTGTGGTGGCAGGGAGGGGGCGGCGGAGGGATCCCAAATTGTAACACAAAAACCTTTTATCAAAAAAGTACTAGGGGGTTCGGGAAACACGGAAAGGGACAAGAACACATTTTAAGGGTTCCCCTTTTTTTTTAAGGCAAAAGGGAAAATAAGTCCAGGGGGAAAAGTGATTTTAGGATGTGCCAATTTTAAAGGGTTTAAACCCCGGCAATTAGCCAATTACCGACGCGGGGCTTGAAAAATTTTACAAGAGCGAGCGTGCGCCCCAGGCATGGGAAGAGGGCCCAGGACAGGAAAAGCAGGGGGTTATTAAGGGGCCGTACGCGGGGGGGCCCCCGGCCCCGGGCCAGCGGCGCAACCCTCCCGGCAAAACCCCAAAAAGAGGGGACACGGGTGCCCCCCGTGGCCAGGGGATGGGTGGGGGCCACTGTGACACAAGCCTTTTGGGGTTTTTTTTAATGCCCCCAAAATGGTGGTGTTTATTTTATTTTGGGATTTTTACTTTTAAAACAAAAATGACAAAAGTGTGGGGGGAAAGGCCCCAAAAATTTGGGCTTTTGAGAATTTTGTGCATGGGGGGTTGGGGCCCCCAAAAGGAAAATGAAAAAAAATTAAATAGTCAAAAATGTTTGGTCATTTTAAAACATTTAACCCACAGGTGTAAAAAAAAAAAAAAAAATGTGCTGTGATTTTATTATAAAATTTAAGACAGGGGTTTGACCAGGGCCCTTTTTTATTAAGTCCAGGGGGGAATTTTTTAAAATTATTTTATGAGAATGAAAAGGAAAAATTAAATTTGGTTTTCATTCCTTGTAGCGCGGTTTTAAAAACGGGGGTTGTGAAATCAGGGGTGTGTGTTTTCCAAAGGAACCCATTGAGCTCAGTGTTTTTGAACTACTCCTGGATGACTTCTGAAGTTCCCTATTACCCCCTTCAGTAAAAACCCCCCTTTCTTTCATTCCCAGTGGGAGAAGGTTTGTAAAGGAAAACTATAAATGAAAAGGTGAACAACCGGATTTTTCTTCTGGAAAAGCTTGGCCATGGGGGGTTTAAGTTGTATTAAAGGATTATGATATTTGAAAGGCCAGTGCTCCTACATGGACCAGCCTGACTTTTCTCAGCTTGTTGAAATGAAAATTAAAGGGGATATCTCACTACAAGGATTGCTTGGGTTTTTTTGTTAAAAAATTTTTTGCAAAAACCCAAATCACTTTGCAATATATGTATTAAGAGTGTCCCCCTATTCCTAGATATCCCTTTGGGGTTTTGGGGTGCATCAGTTGGTCGGGGACTTTAGTAAAAGACTGTTTTAACCCTTGATAGGCTGTCAGCCTGGTTGTATTGCTAAGATCTGGTTTACTGAGTTGTAGAAACCCGTAAAACCCCTGAATTCAAAGTGAAACTAAAAATGGGACTGAGGTAAGATGAATCAATGTAGTTAGACAACCCCTTTAAGCACCAGTCTTCTACTAATGTGTCATGCCATTTCATTAGCATTTGATTTTTATAAAAGCCTCTAGGCAGAGACTATGAGGGAATGTTGAAAAAATGTTTGGTCTAAGACTTTTCTTTTTGCCCCTAGCAACCAAAACAGCATTCCCCTTTTTTTTTCATATAGTGCTCTGAAGAAATGAAAGGGGCGCTTGGCGGGTTTTCTATGGGCAACAAGGGAAAATTTTTAGCCAAAACGGGTTTTTATACCCTGGCCCCCCCAGTCTTGGGAAAACAGAGCCCAGGAAAATTTTTGGGAGCAAACTATGAGATTGTTCGAAAATCCAAGACTTCAATGAGAGACCAATGGGTTTGGGTTTTCCCCGTCATCAAAAGCATGGGGCTTTTAAGGTGGCCATTGGGGAAAAACCCAAGGGTTTTTTTTTTCATCAGCAAATTTTGGGGTATATGTACGGCCATGTGTATATGTATTAGAATCTATACATAATGAACAAGGGAAAAAAAATACACTGAAATTTTATTGTTTGGGTATCATGGCTATCTTTCAGTAAGGGAATGTGGGGATCCCAAAAAAAATTTGGCATTTAGTTTTCCCCTTTTAAAAAAAAGGAAAAAAATTTTTAAGTTTTATTTTTCTTAAAACATTTTAAATTGTTCCCCAAAAATTACAAACACATCACAGGAAAATGGGATTGTTTTTTAAATCCAATTAAATTATTGTTTGACTGGCGGAAAAAAAAAAATCCCAAAAGGGTTTCAAAAGAAGCCTCCCCAAAATGGAAATACCATATGGGGCAAGAATTTAAAATAAGAAGGCTTTTTAGGGGTAGTCTATACGACAAGGATAAAATACTGGTTGGATTTTTAAACCCGTGTTGGATGGGGGGCACAGGTGGATTGATTTTAAGACCCACCCGTTGAAATTGTTTTGGGCCAAAAGGGTGAGTTTATTGTAGGGCCGGGCCCCAAGCTACTGTAAGGCTATATTCACACGGCATAATTGCGGAACATATTTCGCCCGCAATTATGCCGTGTGCTCGGGAGCGGTAACGGGGCGATGGAGCCGGCAGCCCACCGGCCCCATTGACATTCATTATTCACGGCGTTTACACGCCGTGAATAATTGAGATGCCACTTATCTCCCCGCTCGCCGTATTGTGTGAGCAGGGAGAGGAGACATAATTCATAGTTCTCTATTAGAACTGTGGATTACCGTAATGACTGGGACATATATTGCACCGTATTTAGCGCAGTACGGCGTGAAATATGGGGTGAGATACGTCCCAGTTTAAGCCGTGTGAACATAGCCTTAATGACTGTAGATACCTCCTATTCTCTGCCTCTTGATTTTTACCTCTCTTTCTTAGCTTTTCTGCCTCTTCCAAGGATGTATAATCAGTGAAAAAACAACTACAGGTCCACCATGCTCCGGGGCCCACCGGGGTTTACCCTTATTCTCCTGTGGGTCAGTTGGAGCCTGATTCTAATCATTATCCGACCAGTATTTTACACTCGCTCTTGGTTATTTGCCTCGGTCTTTTGCTGTGGTCTTTGGATTTTGGGTGCCCCATTCAATCGAACAGTTCTTTAATCCATGGTTTTCAAGTGACATACAGAGGATTATAGAACATGTTCAAAGTTTTTCTCAAAACTGGTGGTTTTCAAATCCAACCTCAGAAAATCCGAGAAGTGTAGACTGCAGCTCGGATTTTTTAATGAGGTCTAAGGGGATGATTTACCATCAAATTTTTGCAGATTCTAAATTCTGAAACAGCTTAAAAATTCAAGTGTAAACCAGTGCTGTGTAGACGTAGCCTTACTCAACTAGAATTTCCTGAACTTTTGTGACTTTGACACCACAACTACCACTTGGCTTTTCAGGAACACGACCATTGTAAACAATCATTACCCTTCTAAGTCAACATGTTTAGGAACCACTGTCAGCTCAAAGGACCAAATATTGTCAAGAAAACCAAAGATGTGACCAAGACGTAAACCATACTTATGTCGTTTGTAAGTCGGAAAAAAGACCGATGTCCATTCAGTTTAGCCTATGACCTTTAATATCATGGCTGCAGCCTCTAAAGAGATTATTAGAAGTGAAAATGTTTACTTGGAATCTGAAAAAGAATTCCGTAATGGATACATTGATATTATAGCCCTTAATGTCCATCCATCTAAAGGCTGCTATATTGAAGTCCCAGGATCCTTTGATTTCCTCTCTTAAGGCAATGAATTTTCATTTTATATGAGAAAATAAAGGATTGGGCCTAAAAGTCTCCAAAATCTCAAACACATATGGTCAAGTGATCAATATTGCCGAGCCAATCTTTATGAAAGGCATTGTTTTTCTTTGTAGAGATCTAGGTAGTAGAAAGTCATAATAGAATTGCTCCATGGGAAAAATATGCAAAATAGGTCTTCTCTAGAAGGAAGAAATCTGCCCCTCTAGTGCCATCTATAGGTGGCTACTCTATAAGTTAAGGCCTGTAAAGTACTTTGAAGCATGATTCGAATTGGGAAAGATATAGTCAACAACACAAGATCTGCACAGCACCAAGACTTTAGAATAATTAATTTGTTCCGAAAAAGTAACAATGCCAATTAGAATGTGGACGTCAATAGAAGAGGTATAGTATGTGGGTGCTAAGAGTGCACAGTGCCATGTTTATGCTGCCCACTGCCAGGGCTACTTCAAATGTAGAGAAACAAATAAAGAGCCTCTTTTGCGACATGCTTCCTCTCGCGCTGTTTCCTCATTGCTGTAGCTCTTGGCTTCATCTCCTGGCACATGTTAAAAAGAGCATAATTGTTGTTCAGCTTAATCCCAATAATTGTGAGCATTATGCAAATAGGGTGATCAGTGGGAGTAATGTGGCTGGGAAAAACACATTGGTTTTGTGTTGTTGAGTTTTTTTTTGTCAGCAACAGCTTTTAGACTTTCTGTCATCTCTAGTGAACGGAAAACAACACATAGAGACAAAGATGTCCAATTAGGCTCCATCTCACCAGACAAAGACCATAACAAACCTGTCACATAGGCCATCCACATGCAGGAGGACAAGGCATAGCAGACAAGCCATTTTGCGCAAATTAGCCTATATGCCAAGAAACCTTAGCTAATGATCGCTCTACAGATGGGTGCGGCCATGGCATCATTTAGTGGGTCTGTATCTCATAAAAATATATTTGACCGATGGGCAAGTGACTTCCATAATTGTATTCAGCTATAATAGATATGTACATAAAGGCTTCTCCTCCTCCTTAGACTTGCAAGTAACCTGCGTAACGGATGAGTTATTAGGGATCATCTGGCATTATTGTAATTGATGGGTTGATACAGGATATGTGATTTTGACAATAATGTCTTTGTGTTCCCTAATTTTTATTCTTTTACAAGTTCAATATGTGTGTTGTATAGAGTACGTATAACCACTGTGTTGTCTTCCGTGTCCATAATATCTGATAGTGATGCTCAACTAACTTCCTGTAAGGTTCATCCAAACGTCCTAAACCCATTTTTTTTCTCTATCCCTACTTCTAAACCAATACCTGAACCTAACCATAACACTAACTTTACGTTAGGTTTAGTGTTTTTTCATGGGGCTTTAGGTTTTTTTTTTACCATTCTTCAGTCACCCCAATGTGATGATAACCAGAGGTCACACCGATCAGGATTTTGGTTATTGCACCCCAGACTGATAAGGTAAACCCTAAAGCCCCATAAAAAAGATCCTAACCCCCACCCCAACTCAGAGTTAGGGTTGTTCTTTGGTAATTTTTGCCAAAATTTGATTGTGGCTCGATCTGAATCAACTCACTTACATCCGGTTGAATTTGACATCGACTCAAACCCAAAGAGCAACATTATTGTCTGATAGGATAAAATCTTCACATGACGGTCAGTATTTTACTTGAAGTGTGGTTTTTGTTTTTTATAGAACTAGAGGTTTAACCAATAGAACTAGAAGTTCGTGAACACAAGTGGTAATGGGTTGGTCACACTTGAAAAGGGGAGCTCATCTGGACAGGCACTCATCTGTAACTCGCAAGGACAACGTAGAATAGGCAGGCCAAAGGGCTCTTGGTGGAGGAGCCTACGTCAAGAAAGCAGTGCTGGTGACCTGAACCTGACCTGTCTCCAAAAGAAGGTGAAAGCTAAAAATCACATTTCTGTTATGCGTCAAAGTTATACTTCAGTGGTATTCCCTATCATAGACCTCTGATGTATACATACAACCTATGCTACTGTTTAGCTATATACATAGTTATGTAGGCATTTAATGGCAATTGGTCACAATGTTAAAAATGTATACTGCATGGTATTTGCTTTTGTGGTGTCCCATTGTATAGAAAATAACAATCTTCTGTGCTTTCCTGGATGGTAAAACCAAGGTATTTCAGTGCCTACCACTATGACAAAGGCCTCTATTTGATAAAGTAGGACCGGTAGCTAAGCTCTGCAAATGCATAGGAAGCTTCCATGCTGTACACGTTCACAAAGCATAAAGTGAACAAAGCCTAAAACTGTAAAATCCCACTTTCCCTCGGAGAAATAAATAGAAACAAGTTTGTAGAGTTTAATTAAAATTAGACTGAAAAAGTGGCTCCAGGCATCTGATCAGACTCTAGCTCCCAGTTTCAAAATCCATTTGAAAAACAAAGCTGTAGGCAATTGCTCCACCTTATTCTTTACACTGGTTTTACAGGAGTTGTCTCACCATGCTGTTTTACAGAGACACAGCCAACTTCAGACTCACACTTCCTGGTTAGGCTGTGAGTTGTTCTATAGCAGCTCTGCTATTCCTAGTTGATCCTGTCACGGTGATGTGCGTGCAGGAGGTTTTTAATTTGAAGTGCACATGGCTATAGAGCTCTAAAGAGTTAAAGCTTGTTAGTAAGTAATGTAAACAAGCTCCTGTCTTTCAAGATAAGGAACACAGCAAGGAGTGACATCACCATCCTGACCACTGTTCCAGCCTGTAAGAGCAAAGAGAGGTGGCCAGTAAGTTGTGTACAAAAGCAGGAGATAAGATCTGCTCCTAAGTCTGTACAGAAGAAAATGTATTTGGTAATGTAATGTATTTGGTGATAATCTTTATTTTCTTTTGCCTACATGTTTAAAGCTAATCAATGAAATGCCATAGAATATGTTAATGCATGAGTAGTCAGGTGGCTCAGTGGGTAAGATCATTCCCCTGCAGCATGGAGTCTTGGGTTTGAATCCAACTAGGTCAACATCTACTAGTCGCCAGGATTTCTAAGAGTTTTGTTCCACTGTTCAAAAATACAACAGCGTAGGTGACTTTCATGGTAGGTAAAATTCATCGTAAATGAAGATATATAATTGTGAATATCATGAGGGCAATCGGGACATGACAATGGTATTTGTTAGTGCTTTGCAAGCAGTATGGGATTAATACATAATGTATTGGAAAAAGTGGCCACTAGATCATTGCATTATGCTAACTTGCTATGAGTTTGAGCATGAGTGTAACTATAGTCATAACAGCCATAGCGACTGCTTTTGGGCCCAGAGTTTGAGGGGCTCACTCAGGTACAAGAATATCATTCATTTTTGTAGGGAGCTGTCACGATTTCCTGAGCAACTGCGTAGAGTACGGTGGATCCTCTGGTCACCGCGTAGCACTGGCGTAGCCGACGCTGGGGAGCAGAGTCTAAGGGGCGCCTTGTCTTCACTGGCACCCACCACAAAGTGGGAAGGGCTGTGCTGGAGAGAACCCCAGGTCGCTACCCCTGATGCAGGTACATGCGGTGACAGCTGAAGGACAAGGTGTAGACCATAGGAGGAAGCCGGAATGTGGAGTAGCAAGATGAATGGTGAAGCAGGCAGGTGCATCAAGAACAGCAGGTAGCAAGCGTAGGTAGACAGGTAAGCCGTAGCAGGAAACGGCAGACAGTAAAGAAAGGAATTCGGTAGGGAACGCACAGCAAAGCGTAACTAGGTAATGGACAACAACAACTGGGTGCGGAGAGCAGGAAAGGGAATCCCTAACAAGCCCCACCAAACGCGCACTGGAGGAACGAGAATTACCTGTTGTGCGCTGACCCTTTAAATCCAAGGAACTGATGCGCACGTGCCCCTAGTGGCCGGCAGGGGATGTGCGTCCCACAGGAGGAAGATGTAGAGGAGCAGCCCGCTGAGGAGGAAGCAGGACGGGACCAGGTGAGTACGGGAAAGGCAGGGGCTGGGAGCGAGCAGTAGACCTAAGCGCAGCGCGGGGACTGCTGGCAGCGGGGTAACGGACGTGCCCGTGTCCGGGAGTCAGACCGCGGCACGAGCTGTTACAAGAAGAAGGTGTTGGAGGCTTTCTGCTCTATAGCACTATTGTGGGTTCCCTGATCTATGTCAATATTATTTATACCTTTACTTATTGCGATTTACTATATACTGATGTTTTAGTTTATCGTCATTAAGTGAAGAGGCCCTATCTTATTATCTTATATTACTATGGAGTCCTATTAATTTTAGTTACGCCTCTGAGTATGAGCACTATTGACCTGAAATGCGTAAGTAAAAGGTAATGCCCACTATATAGATTTTATGGAGCTATGCAATAGAAATTCCACTGGAACTATCCTGATCTTCGAATACTTTATCCTGCTTGATGTCCAATAAGATGTCCATGGACTGCTGCAAAAATTCCTAGATGCTATCAGTGAGCAGGACCTGTACTTATTCTTCTCTTTTAGCTACATTGCTTTTAGTTAATAAAATTAGCGATTCTGCCTTTTATTTGATAAATACATAAATTATATTCTGGAAGGCACACTAAATAAAATATAACCTTTATTTAGAAATAGTTAAAAACATAGGTGCAACCTATTGAGGTAATTATACTAATGTATTTGAGCTGCTTATTAAAAGATAAACAGACTGCCAAATGTTACAGGAAAATACTCACATAGGGACAGGAATGTGGAAAAATCAGAGTACAGGGTCCTGAGAGACTCTGGCCCTATACAGCCTTATGAGGTACCCTGTTATTACCTAGCCTAACACACGGGAAAATATAGACGTCCCGATAAGGACGATCCGATCTGGAAGCTGCCCCTAGTGTAAATATCCCTATATTACCCAAAACATATTACAGAGGAAAGTAGGATAAGAAAAATGCGTCTTACTTTAATGATGTCCCAATATGTTTTGGTGCCTACCCAGACCACTTCAAGGGACAAAGATTGGTAGGCAGAACCAGATAGCGGTGCAGAACTGTGAGACCTGAGCATATGGCTCTTAGTGTCCAAATACAGCTATGGTGTGTATCGTATTTTTGCCCAAAAAGGTCATGGCCAAGAGGACATGACCACTGGTGAGAAGGATACGTAGAAATATCAGTTGCATGCATGAATTTTCTCTGTCACATGAACAGACATTGCCGGCTCTTGGTAATCCCTGCCGAACATTTTTTTAAGTGAAATGTTTGCACATTCAACCCAGGGCTGTAAGACAGTACGAGGAAGGGGGCTCTTCACGAGCAGAGAAAAAAATGTGACACTAGCATTAAATAGACATACACCTGAACCATACTAGTTGCCAATTACTATGATTGCAGGGAACTCTCGGAGACTTGCTTCCTGCACACATTTACTGGATGACCGAGACACTTTTTTATAGTGCACGTATCAGTCCTCCATCTAATGACAGTCTTTGACTTGCTGATGTCATGGCAATCTCACAATTTCTATAGTGCTGAGTCTGAGGAACCCTGAAGCTAGATACACATAACACCCACCATATTTCACATGTGCACAATCCACATTCTTCTACCATCACTTTATCTTCCCCAGTCTGCAAATTGACCATTATTGCAAAGACTGATTCCTCTATGTCTCCCGGGATGTTACAGTATGATGAATGCCTGAATTAAGGTGCTTTGACAGTTCTCTTTTGCTCTATCAAGCTAATTGCACTCTCATGAGCAACATAAGATGGGACCTATTTGAACTTGTCTTAGGTAATATGAACTCCTGCAACTGTTGCAGATCACATATTCGATATTTAACATATTTAATTATCACGGAGCACATGATGGACTGCTTGGAATATCTCCAGGTTACTCATCTTCTTTGACTTGTATCAATGGTCTCAGGGGTTCTTTCGGTCACATTGATTTAACCGTGTCTCATCTGGTATCCCATTCTTCATTTCTTCCTATGTTATCTACCAGATAAAGTATTTAATGCAAAATACTCACGACTATTAGTTATACTTAAAAATTGCTTTATTAGGAGAAATTAGGCCGGCTCTGATTTCCTGATTCACACTACAACCAAACTGTAACCCAAGAAAGCTTCACACTGGCTCTCCATCGGTCCTTCTAGAGGGATACAAGTCGACAGTCTACCAATCTATGGAATCACATGACAGAACTACTGTAGAAATATCTGAAAGATTATGACATTATCCAGATAAATACCAATTTACGGAAGCCGGGGTAGAATGTAACATCAAAATATTTATTTGTATATCGATGCTGGTCAGAAACAGAGCAACTAACAAACCACCATTGATGATTGAACAGATGAGTACTGGCAAATTCTACATCCTTTAGAGGTAATTTTACCAAAAGATGTGACCATTGGAAGGGCGGTCGCTCCAGGAAATAGAAAATTATATAATATTACTGTAAGTGACCTCTTTCTCAGCCGACTTCTGTACATGACACTTATATCGCTGCAACCCTTATAAATCTCCACTCCAAAGAGGACTTTACCTACTCCTTTGCCTATTCTCCTATTGGGACCAAATTATTTTTCTTAAGGTCCCTTATTATAGATTTTATAGTTGTTAAGACTTAGGGCATGTTCACACGGCTTAATTGCGGGGCGTACTGTGCGCCCCGCAATTACGCCGGGTCTTGTAGTTTATTTCCCCGAGCATACCATATGATCGTATTGTATGCACGGGGGGAGGAGGCGTAATCCTTAGTTCTCTATGAGAACTGTGGATTACCGTAATGATTGGGGCGCATTTCGCTCGCAATACGTGGCGAAATGCGCCCCAAAATAAGCCGTGTGAACATACCCTTATGCTTCCAACCATTTCTATTTTGACATAATACAGTATACCAAATCTTATTATATTGTAGCCACTTTGTTCTTGAACGGATTCTGACTGAGTTTTCCTCTTGAGGCACTGAATTCAGCACTTGAAGAGAATAATTCTGATATACAGTATGGAAAGGAGCATGTTGTGCTTTTAAAAGGGTTGTCCAGTTCATAGAAAATAAAATAATCTGCTGTGGGTGGCCAATGAAATAAAAAAAGCCTATAATCACCTTCCTCTGCTCTACCGTTCCAGCACTGACTCTCCCCAGTCTTCTGTTTACTTACTTCTTCTTTCACATGGAGGGCACTGATTGGCTGACATGGTCATGTGCCACTTACTTACATCATGGTTCAGAAGTGAACATCCCCAAATAGTGATGTAAGGAGAGGCATGATACCTCTGCAGCCAATCAGCCACCTTCATTCGGAAGAAGAAAGTAGAAAGAAGACCAGGGAGAGTCAGCGCTGGAACCGATGAAGGTAATTATTGGTCTTTTTTACTGGCCAACAGTAGCAAATTATTTGAATTTATAAAACCACAAAATATATTGAAAATCTGATTGTGACAATTGATTTCTGAGACCATTCTGGTCTTCTTTGATAGGCTACATGACCACCTTCCCATTGAAAAAACTTGCCCTTGATCCAAAAGGATGGCTTTCAAGATGGCGGCCATATTCCGGCCACAGCCTAAAAGACCCCCTCACTCATTACTTGCTGCGGTACTCAGATATGTCCTGGAACTTTCGACTTGCCCCGTGTTATGACTTGGACCAACCATGAACCTTCTGTACCACATAAAAGCACATCAACTGTTGCTAATGGAGACTATAATGAGGTTAGTAACCTGGGGGTATCCTGCAGCAAAGTCCAAGGGTGAAGACTAAGGGCGACATGTATGTACGGGGCTGCGCCAGAAGTCTGGCGTCTTTTCAGCCCAAAAACTGGCACAGTCCTGTTCGCTATATTTTTAATCAGACGCACTCCAGTATCAGGTGCATTACAGAGCGCCCGCAGCATTTTGTAATGCACCTGAGATCGGGGCGTGGGGAAGACGTGTCGCGCTACAACCGTACGAAGCTACACATTTATGTGTTTAGTACGGCAATCCATGCACATTACTGCTGGAACAGGTAGAGCACTTTAAAAGTGGTTTACCTGATCCAGAAGTGTCGCTTTGTAGATAGAAAGCGCTAAATCTATGACCCGCAGTACAACAGGTTCATAGATTCAGGCACATTCTACGCTAATAATGCACGCAAAAAAAAAAAAATGGCGCCTGGGCGTCAAAAATAATGCATGTCGCCCTAAGTGCTTCTTTGACTCCACTCTTAGGTGCAGCCATATTCCAAGTCTATGTGCAACCAAAGGGCTTCACCATTCATCTGCAGGCCTCGTCACAAAGTTACTATAGTTTTAGCATTGTATTGCTTGTTTCTATGATTGTTATGCAATCTATTATAAACCATGGACTATTCCTAATGACAGCTTTAATGCTTGGGGTGGGACAACAGAATATACAAGATGGTTTGTCGCATTGCTGTTGCAAGTATTTCTATTGTCCTATCTATTAATGTTCCAGTCACTCCAGCCTCCAAGTTTGCAGTAAATTACCTAATATCCTTGGATATACTGATATGTCGAGACCGCCCTGCGTATTGCCTATGAAGAATACAGATAAATACCGTGCAAAATACATTTAAAAGTCTGTAAAACAGTTTTATCTCTGAAAATGCAAAATACTTGTTTGATGGATCTTGTATAAAGCTATTTCTGAGGAAGCTGTTTACATCCATGCAATTATTCTGAATGTGTTTGGTTATTCCATGGCTCGAACATGTCAATGTGACCTAGAAAAGTACTCTTCGTGGAAGTCATTACAAAATTGTAGGGTACTGTGAAGGGATAAACTACTTATTGATCACATCTTAAAGGTCAACGCTATTTAAACAACACATTTTATACAGCGAATGTCAGAGCGGTAAATACGTATATAGTGTTCAGGATCTGATGCCAGAAATAACGTTTAGATGGGTTTCATAAGTATTTTTTAATTTTATGTATTTCCTTATTACTGACCACAGAAATTAAATCCAGTTTTCACATTGAAAACAGGAGCACAGACTTCATTCAGGCAACTTCTATTTTCTAAGCTCACAGCTTTGCTGTGTAGACTGGGACCATATCAGCAGAGTCATCTCAATGTCTCTAGAGATCATCAGTTTGCTTCACCTACATTTCTTTAGATTTCCATTTTTTTTTTAACTTAGCGGCTTTTTGGTTTTCTTTACATTAAAGTTAATGGAAAACAGATGCAGGTGGTTTTCTATTTGAATTTTGCAGACAAATTTCAGACATGTTAAAAACAAGTATGTTTTAATAGAAATATATGGACACAAATGAAGACTAAAGTAACACTTTTTTTGTTGGATCCCTACAATGAATCCATTAAAAAAATGCAGCATTGCACTTCCGTTTGCATCAGTTCATGTCCAGTTTTGGATATTGATCCATTTTGAACAGAAAGTCAAATACAGATATGAACTAGGTCTTAGAATAGAACTGCTATGCCAAATGGACACTTGCTGATGATGACGCCAGGCAGTCAGCATCTTACTGTTCACTAAGGCCCAGTTCACATGTCTGTCGGAGGTTCTGTTCAGAGGCTTTTTTACAGAGACGGTGCCAGATCCTTTAAAAGATGTACACCAATACCGTCCAAAGGACACAATGGTTTACGTTTTGGTGTCCATCATTGCAATGTAAATATAGTGCTGCGTCCAGCGTTATTTCCTCCATCATTTTTGATGGAGTCGGTGATGGGGACTCTTCACACCCACGTGGAGGAATGGAAAAAGTGTGATATTTGTGTTGTAAAAACATTTAATACTCTCTATGCATTCCCCCTGCCAATTCTTAATTTCGTGGGGTACTCAACCTCTTCCTGGTTACTGTATTAGTCCCATTAATTGCAGCTGCCATAAAGTGCACACAACTTGCTGCACTGTTGCTACAGACAAAGAGGAAGTGTGTGTCTCCAATATGGCAGCCCTCTAGAAAAACTTAAAAAATAAAATAAATATTAACATTTAATCTAAATAATAAACAAACATTGAAATAAGACAATAACAAAACTATATATATGTATATATATATATATATATATATATATATATATATATATATATATATAAATATATATATATATATATAGATGTGTGTATGTATATAGATAGATAGATAGATAGATAGATAGATAGATGTGTGATAGATAGATAGATAGATAGATAGATGATAGATAGATAGATAGATAGATAGATAGATAGATGTGTGTATAGATAGATAGATAGATAGATAGATAGATAGATGTGTGTATGTATGTATAGATAGATAGATAGATAGATAGATAGATAGATAGAGCTAGATAGAAGTGTGTGTATGCATGTATAGAGCTAGATAGATGTGTGTATGGATAGATAGATAGATAGATAGATAGATAGATAGATAGATAGATAGATAGATGAGTAGATAGATAGATAGATAGATAGATAGATAGATAGATAGATAGATAGATAGATAGATAGATAGATGTGTGTATAGATAGATAGATAGAAAGATGTGTATGTATGATAATAGATAGATAGATGTGTGTATGTATATATAGATAGATAGATGTGTGTATGGATAGATAGATAGATAGATAGATAGATAGATAGATAGATAGATAGATAGATAAATAGATGTGTGTATGTATAGATAGATAGATAGATAGATAGATAGATAGATAGATAGATAGATAGATAGATAGATAGATAGATAGATAGATGTGTATATATGAGACATAGATAGATAGATAGATAGATAGATAGATAGATAGATAGATAGATAGATAGATAGATGTGTATTGTGGATAGAATAATAGATAGATAGATGTGTGTATGTATGTATAGATAGATAGATGTGTGGATAGATAGATAGATAGATAGATAGATAGATAGATAGATAGATAGATAGATAGATAGATATATTCCTGCCCCTGGCATCCAGCATCAGTAGTGGAGTTAGGTTTTAAACTCATGGAAACAATGGCTATAAAGGTGGATGAGTGTGAAAATATAAGGTGATATGTCAATGGGCCATGGAGGTGATATGAGATTATGATGAGCATCAATATGTATAAGCCACCTATATCATGCAGGTAGCCCCCCAACCAGCGATTCTCATGCGGACTTACCGTCAGTCACTGCTTTGTATTAATTACAATACTTAGACAATACATTGACAGGAAAGTAATTACTTTTGTAAGGTCTTGTATCATAAATCTTGCAGTTAATTACTAGCGTGATGTCTAAGAACCGGGACTTTACATCGTCCAATGACACATTTCATCATAAGTATATTCCAGCATGAAATTAGACGCTCATGTTCTGATTGCAGGAACCCGAGGTTGTCTCCATTTCATTCAAGAGTCAGTCAGTATCCGCATGATGTTCGGTAACTTGTTACATGATGACTTCCTCTGCCATTGTGAGAGAAATGATTCACTCTTGTCATCTCCGAGTGGACGGAGGCCTGTGCCTGAAATAATTGGGTAGTTTGTCATAGGTCTAAATAAAAGTCCTTCACCCATCGCAGCATTAACTCTCTTCTTATTGTCCTACAGGGTGTGAGAGAATTTCCTGGTGAGTGATTGCAGACACATAAAATAACTCCCGCTTGTACGGAGAATGATGAGAGCTAGAGGCAGCCCGAGTTAATAGAACAGGGATCTCCAAGGCCAGTTTGGTGATTAAAAAAAATAATAAAAAAAAAGTGAAAAAAGAACAAAGAAAACCCCAAAAAGCTGTCAGCAACACCCATCAATTCCTCAGAAATTGGTGACCAGGGTAGTTTAACCCATTCAGTGCTGGAGAGGCCTACAACGCCTTACAAAATAATGCATTGATGTCCACTCCAGCAGTGAAGGAGTTAATGGTTTGCTTCTGAGAGACTTCCGTCCGTTCTGCTTTGCTGCTAACCTGTCTGAAATTTTATAGTAAATACTGTGGTCTGGACTGTTGCAGGTTAGAGGGTGCTCCATACTCCCCGTCTGTAGGTAATGCAGTATTGTCGAAAGATCTTGGCTTCAATGGAGTTGTTGAGTTGAAGGAAGTTCTTAGTGATGTCCGGAATGAGAGCACATAGTGAAATCACATAGGAAGAGCTGCTGCAGGTTAAGTAATGTTAGAGTTGGTCCAGGTTTGTGAATCGATGAGTTACTGCAGGACAATGAATGGAAGAGCCGATGCAGTCCAATGAATAGAAGGGCTACTGCAGGTCAATGAACGGAAAAGGCGCTGCAGGTCAATAAATGGAAGAGCCGCTGCAGGACAATGAATGGAAGAGCCGCTGCAGGACAATGAATGGAAGAGCCGCTGCAGGTCAATGAACGGAAGAGCCGCTGCAGGTCAATGAACGGAAGAGCCGCTGCAGGTCAATGAACGGAAAAGGCGCTGCAGGTCAATAAATGGAAGGGCTGCTGCAGGTCAATGAACGGAAGTGCTGATGCAGGTCAATGAACGGAAGAACAGCTGCAGGTCAATGAACGGAAGAGCCGCTGCAGGTCAATGAATGGAAGTGCTGATGCAGGTCAATGAACGGAGGAGCCACTGCAGGTCAATGAACGGAAGAGCCGCTGCAGGTCAATGAACAGAAGAGCCGCTGCAGGTCAATGAATGGAAGTGCTGATGCAGGTCAATGAACGGAAGAGCTGCTGCAGGTCAATGAACGGAAGAGCCGTTGCAGGTCAATGAATGGAAGTGCTGATGCAGGTCAATGAACGGAAGAGCTGCTGCAGGTCAATGAACGGAAGAGCCGCTGCAGGTCAATGAACCGAAGAAGCGCTGCAGGTCAATGAATGAAAAGTCGTTTGCAGGTTAATGAGAGAAAGACCCGCAGCAGGTGAATGAATGCAAGTGCTGATGCAGGTTAATGAACTGAAGAGCCACTGCAGGTCAATGAACGGAAGATGCGCTGCTGGTCAATGAACGGAAGTGCTGATGGAGGTCAATGAACGGAAGAGCTGATGGAGGTCAATGAACGGAAGAGCTGCTGCAGGTCAATGAACGGAAGTGCTGCGGGTTCAATAAAACGGAAGGCGCTGCGGTCAATGAACGGAAGAGGCGCTGCAGGTCAATGAACGGAAGTGCTGATGCAGGTCAATGACGGAAGAGCTGATGCAGGTCAATGAACAGAAGAGCCGCTGCAGGTCAATGAATGGAAGTGCTGATGCAGGTCAATGAATGGAAGTGCTGATGCAGGTCAATGAACGGAAGAAGCGCTGCAGATCAATGAACGGAAGAGCTGATGCATAAGCCACTGCAGGTTAATGAGTGGAAGAACAGCTGAAGGTCAATAAATGGAAGGGCTGCTGCAGGTCAATGAACGGAAGTGCTGATGCAGGTCAATGAACGGAAGAGCCACTGCAGGTCAATGAATGGAAGTGCTGATGCAGGTCAATGAACGGAAGAGCCGCTGCAGGTCAATGAACGGAAGAGCCGCTGCAGGTCAATGAACGGAGGAGCCGCTGCAGGTCAATGAATGGAAGAGCTGCTGCAGGTCAATGAATGGAAGTGCTGATGCAGGTCAATGAACGGAGGAGCCACTGCAGGTCAAAGAACGGAAGAGCCGCTGCA
This sequence comes from Phyllomedusa bahiana, assembly GCA_025379985.1. Classification (NCBI taxonomy): domain Eukaryota; kingdom Metazoa; phylum Chordata; class Amphibia; order Anura; family Hylidae; genus Phyllomedusa; species Phyllomedusa bahiana. The sequence continues at coordinate 85,814 of JAODAL010012538.1, forward strand.
GGACAAGGAATGGAAGAGCCGCTGCAGGTCAATGAATGGAAGTGCTGATGCAGGTCTATGAATGGAAGATGAGCTGCAGGTCAATGAACGGAAGAGCCGCTGCAGGTCAATGAATGGAAGTGCTGATGCAGGTCAATGAACGGGGGAAAGCCACTGCAGGTCAATGAACGGAAGAGCCGCTGCAGGTCAATGAACGGAAGAGCTGCTGCAGGTCAATGAACGGAAGTGCTGATGCAGGTCAATGAACGGAAGAAGCGCTGCAGGTCAATGAACGGAAGAGCCGCTGCAGGTCAATGAATGGAAGTGCTGATGCAGGTCAATGAACGGAGGAGCCACTGCAGGTCAATGAACGGAAGAGCTGCTGCAGGTCAATGAACGGAAGAGCCATTGCAGGTCAATGAACCGAAGAAGCGCTGCAGGTCAATGAATGAAAAGTCGCTGCAGGTTAATGAGAGAAAGAACAGCAGCAGGTGAATGAATGCAAGGGCTGATGCAGGTAAATGAACAGAAGAGCCACTGCAGGTCAATGAACGGAAGAGGCGCTGCAGGTCAATGAATGGAAGTGCTGATGCAGGTCAATGAACGGAAGAGCTGCTGCAGGTCAATGAACGGAAGTGCTGCAGGTCAATGAACGGAAGAGGCGCTGCAGGTCAATGAACGGAAGAGGCGCTGCAGGTCAATGAACGGAAGTGCTGATGCAGGTCAATGAATGGAAGTGCTGATGCAGGTCAATGAATGGAAGTGCTGATGCAGGTCAATGAATGGAAGTGCTGATGCAGGTCAATGAACGGAAGAAGCGCTGCAGATCAATGAACGGAAGAGCTGATGCATAAGCCACTGCAGGTTAATGAGTGGAAGTGCTGATGCAGGTCAATGAATGGAAGAAGCGCTGCAGGTCAATGAATGGAAGAAGCGCTGCAGATCAATGAACGGAAGAGCTGATGCATAAGCCACTACAGGTTAATGAGTGGAAGAACAGCTGAAGGTAAATGAATGGAAGGGCTGCTACAGGTCAATGAATGGAGGAGCCGATGCAGGTCAGTGAATAGAAGGGCTACTGCAGGTCAATGAATGGAAGAACAGCTGCAGATCAATGTATGGAAGGGCTGTTGCAGGTCAATGAGTAGATGAGCTATGCCATGTAAATGAATATTAGACCTGCCTTAGGTTAATGAATGGAAGAACTGCTGCAGGTCAATGAATGGTAGAGCTGTTGAAAGTTAATAAATGTAAGAGCTGATTCAGGTCAATGAATGGAAGAGCTGCCTTAGGTCAGTGAATGGATGAGCCACTGCAAGTTAATGAATGGAAGAGCTGCTTCAGGTCAGTGAATGGATGAGCCACTGCAGGTTAATGACTGGAAGAGCTGCTGCAGTTTAGTATATGGAAAGCTACTGTCGGTCAATGAATCAAATAGCTACTGCATGTTACCTCCTAGACCTTATTATCTATGAATTAAGAGATGCGCCTACAGTTGTTATGTAACAAAAAGTAAAAGAGATCAATCAAATCATACACATTATCCCCAGTTCTCACCTACTTTTCTCATATGGATCATTTTTTATTTCATATATACATTTTTCATGCTTAAGAATACAAAAAGTGTCATGGACTACGATGAATGCCACGTTCATGGAGCCCTGGATGATTCATATGGAAGCGAAACTGAAAAATGAAACTGAATGAAAGTCAACAAGACAATAAATCCAAATCTATCTTGAGAAAATGTGCGGTGTCGTTGAAAGTAGTCCCTTGTTGCCTGTGTTTAGCCACTAGAGAGAATCTGATTGGTCTGTTATCAATGTGAATTGTGATGACAAATTTGGATCAATTGGAATGGCGGGCATATGTCCATTTCCAAGATACTGACATATTTGGAGGGTGGGGGAAGGAGGGGCAAGAGCAGTAGTTTATGGCTCTTGGTTTACAGCCCCATTAAAGGCTTTGTTTTATAGGAGCACTAAATATAGAAAATACACATATAAATTGATATAAATTCCAGCACTTCCTTTCCTAATCTTCTCCTTTTCTTTGACCCTGGTTTTTTTCATGTTACAGTCAGTCAGCAATATTTGCCGAATTCTTCTATATTTGTCCAAGAAGTTCTTTTTCTAATTATTTCCCACTCACTTTCTACAATAGACGATAAAGAAGATTATGCGCCCCCTATAGCTAAGCCCAACCATCACCTAAGTGCCAGCCAAAAGTGCAAGTAATCAGGAAAAAATTTACCCCATGTTCTCTGCAGAGCCATCTTAACAGCATTATGGGCCCCTGGGCAGAGCACTGAAGTGGGCCCTGTCCAAATACATGACATCACACTAGGCCATGCCTCTGGCCACCCCCAAACACACCCATATTATCATGCCACTCATGTCTAGACACTAACTGTTAGGGAGCCTTTGGCTCCCTTCTCCACCATGGTTTTTATTTGTTTGCACATCCTAAAACCACACAAACCGTAAAATAAGTAAAGCCAACCATGAGATCCAGGGTATGTTTCCTGTATTCCTGGGACATACATAGACCACCTAGGGCCCCTATACTTGTGGGGCCCCCGGGCAACTGCCTACTGTGCCCAATGGAAAAGATGACCCTGGTTCTCTGTAAGATTTCAATAACACTGAGATAAGAACAGGGAGGAAATGCTGTAGATGGACAAACACCCTGCACAAGTTTCTGTTTTGTTCATTATTTTGTTCTTCATTTCCAGATTGAGTGTTGCCTTAAGAATGTGCTTGGTATACATGTCATTATGGGAAAGGAGCTGAGAAGCTCAAGCGTCCTCTATTGGATGTAAGAAATCCTCAATTCGCTTTTGACCCACTGAGTCTTGAGAAAGCAAAAGGGATATTAGCCAAGCCAGTATCACTCATCTGCATACAGTGCTGTTTCAGGGTTTTGTCCCTCATCAGTGCAGAGCGTACTGGCTGGCTGGGTGGGAGGCAATGAGTGGCTCCTTAGAGAGAGCACCTTATGGTGTGTAGAGTTTTGAATTACTCTTCTCCCAAAAATTTAGAGTTTTCGTTATCTTTTAGCACCGTAAAAAAAAATTCATCTTTTTATTTCTTAAATTTGCACTGCAGTACCGTTTTGTGCGACCAACAACTTTTTTGCACTTCCACCTATGGACCTGAGTGAGGAGGCATTTTTGTGAAATGAACTGTACTTTTTATTAGTAACATTTTGGGATAGATGCAACTTTTTGATCACTTTATTTTAATTTTTAGGGGATGTGAAATGACCCAAAAAAATGCAATTTTGGAATTTCAATTTTATTTTTCTTCTTTGGTGCTCAGTGTATGAAATAAATGATGTTATGCTTTAATAGATTGGACTTTTATGGACGCAGCAATATCAATTGTGTAACTATTTTATTATTTAATTTTTTTATTTGTAAAATGGCAAAAGTGGGGTGATTTGAAGTTTTAATATTTTTTATGTTTTCATACTTTTAAACATTGTTTGTTTTGTTCCACTGTAACAGTAAGTTACTCTAGTTTACTTGACCACTCGGGGCACGATCATCATAACACCCTTCTGCATATTATAACCAACGCAGAAGAGAATACAAAGGTGGTGTTTTTTCATCTGCAGCTTAGAGACATGGAGACTTGGAAGCAATGGAAGCCTTCAAAAGACTTCTAGCCGCCATGCTACCTGATCAGCACCCCGTGATCTCACCACAGGGATGCCAATTGGAGTATGAAACAATGGCAGGATATTTCTCATTTGTTTAGACAATGTGGCTGCAATAGCCACACCATGACCACATATCATCACCACATAGTGACTGAATAATACTACAACACTATGACCACATATCTTCACCATATAGTGACTGAATGATACCACCACATCATGACCACATATCATCACCACATAGTGACTGAATAATACTACAACACTATGACCACATATCTCCACCATATGAATAATACCGCCATACCATGACCACATATCACTACCTCATAGTGACTGAATAATACCCGAACATCATTACTACATATCACCACCACATAGTGACTGAATAATATAACCATACCATGACCTCCTATCACCACCACATAGTGACTAAATAATACTGCAATGCCAAGACCACATACCACCCCATATAGTGAATTAATAATACCACCATACCAGTGACTGAATAATACCGCCACACCATGACTGAGTAATGCCACCACTCCCAGATGCTGAATAACCAATCCAGTGCCTGGAAACGCTTGTGACATACCCTACAGCAGGCACTCAGAAAAGCAGAGTGCCTGCTGTAGGGGATGGGGCATCATCCAGCTTTCCTAGATGATGGATAAGTTATTCAGTGTCCAGGAAAGCTGGGTAACATCCAGAAAAGACTGGGTGCCTGAGGGAGATATGTGCCACTCATCTTTCCCAAATGCTGAATAACGGTCTAAAAATTATCATGAGTGGATTAGACAATTTACAGTTGTAGCATTAGTGGAGTTCACCACAATTTATAAGACACAAGTCTTGGAACAGGTACAAAAAAGCTCCGTCAGTCTCTAAAGGCTAAGGGGGACATTTACTTAATTTGGTTTTTCATTTGCTAGTCTTCAACATATATCAGTACTGCAGTATATAGTACAAGCGATAACATGTTCAAGACCCTTAGGGGTACTAAAGATTACTGTAAAAAGTATATTGTTTAAAAAAAATTTAAAAACATTCAAATGCTAAAAATATATTTTTTAAAAAACCTTTTTTTTCCATTTATCCTTTTAAAAAAAATATTAAAATAACTGGAATTATCATATCTGTAAAAGTCCTATGTAACATAAAATCATGTTGCGTTCTTTTGTTGTCTTGCTTTCCAGAAAAAAAATTGAAAAAAAAGATCAAAAAGTCGTATACACTCCAAATTGGTACCAATAAAAACTAGGCCTTGCTCCACAAAAAATAAACTCTGAAGGAAAAAAATCAAAAGTTACTACCAAAATTGTGTGGATCTGCAGAATAAAGATAATATATTTTACTTGTTGAACTCTACAAAACCCCTTCCCTCTAAAAAAAATTGCACAATTATTTTTTTCCACAGTTCCATCCTTGAATTTTTTTTTTTATTATTTATCATTACTGATCCTCAGTACATTATGTGGTGCATTACATTCTATCATAAAATACAACTTGGAAGGCAGTGAGGAAAAAAACGGGAAACTGACAAGTGGGTCGGACACTAAAGGGTAAGCAACTTCCCTCTGTGAATTCTATAGGGGTTACAGAAACAACCTTGCCAACAAGTGATCCCCATTTACCTAAACCGGGACCCTCATGTTTCATATTCTTGATGGATATTCCCCTTTGGGCAGAGTTCTTCTTTAATTCTGGTGTGTGTATAAACACCCATTTACTTATTAATTCTGATAACCCCGAAAATGAGTGAACCCCATATTGTCATCTCAGCCCTTATAACTATGGCCACATGATGCTCGTCACTTCCTGGGCTCAGACACTTTATACTGGAGACAATTCCAGCCTCATCTCCATTATATCAGGTGAGATGATAGAATATTATAGAAATTCATTGGAGACATAGACACAAGGATTTAATGGTTTATTGTTCTCTAATATATCCTTTCAGCTAACTATCCATCATTCTGGCCAACTATCTCACCGTCCATCATCCACCATCCACCCATCCATCCATCCTCTATCTGCTGCCTATGATGTAATGGAATGACCCACCCAGTTACTATGACATCACAGCTGACAGCTCCTCTGCACACATTAGTTATTACCTGCTGATGTCACAATATGATGTGAGTTCTAGCCCCGCCCAGTTCTTATGACATCACACACCTTATTTAAGGAGCTGCAGAGCTGAGAATTCTTTGAGGGTCTGCAGTTAGGGGTGGCAGTAGGTGCTCTGTTCTTGGCCCCCAATGTGTCCTTTTCCTGTGTCCGGGCTTCTCTATCTTCATCTCCTTTAGTTATTTCATAAATATCGGACCTTCCTTGTATGTAATAATCTGAGTCCATCAGTGGCCGTCCATTCATTCCTCTACCTGATCACCGCTCTCCTATCACCAAACCATCTCCTCACCTGTCCTTCCACCTATCAGTCTATCTAACAAACCATGGGCGATATGTATGATTTCTGGCACCCAGGGGCCATTTTTTTGCACGCATTTGTAGCATAGAATGCGCCTGAATCTATGAACCTGTTCTACTGCGGCTCACAGATTTAGCGCTTTTCAGCTATAAAGCGACAATTCTGGTTCAGGTAAACCACAGTGCTCTACCTGTTCCAGCAGTAATGTGCCTGGATTTGCCGTTCAAAAGTCATAAATATGTAGCTTCGTACGGTTGTAGTTTGACACGCCTCCCGATCTCAGGCGCATTACAAAGTGCCGCGGGCGCTTTCTAATGCGCCTAATTTTGGAGTGCGCCTGGTTAATAATATAGCGAACAGACTTCTGCCGCAGCCCCGTACATACATCACCCCATGTATCTATCCACTAGAAGAGCCGTCCACTTAATTATTCATTCAATCCCTCATATACAAATATCCAACCAATTTATTTACTGTCTCCTATCATCACTGATTACTTTGTTAGAGTAAATGAGGTCACAGCGCTTAGACTTGTGTCGTTCCTCTGTTATTCCTCCAGGAAATGTAAAGAATAAAAGACACTGGGGTTGACCTAGACAAATGGGTGACCATTCTCTGTCAAAGGATATATCCCTACACAGTCTGACGTTGTCCAATCAGCACAGTGTCAGAATAATTTGGGACACACCCTATCAATAAATGAAATTAACACCCAGTTGTCAATGTATTCACACATTTCCAGGAGAAATAACTGAAGAACCACATAGTGCAGAGTTCTACAAATAAAGTGATCCTACATTGTTATTCTATGGGGAAATGTCTGGAACAGGGGAAAGGAGAGCGGACGCTCCTCTCTTACAATCCTGTCGGTTCTAAAGGTTCCGAGGATTTGAGTAAGCGGTGTTCACATTCCAGCCCCCCCACTGTTGTAATCACAGCTGACGGTCCCCGATCACATCATTGGCTCTGGAGATGTGCTGCGGTCAAATAGGATCTGATGACACTCCGCCAGCACCATGACCTTGTACATTAGCTGAGGGTTGCTTAAGTTTTAGAAAATAATACACCCTTGGGTCCATTTTTCTACCAGTTTTTCATACTTCCTATAGGTCTCCTCCATGTAAACTGTGTCTTTTCCCTATCTTTAATATCTTCTAGCGTTCGCAATTTTTCCCGGATTTTAATCTTGTTTTGATACAAAAAGATATTAAGTAATTTTTTTGTTTCTCCTTTTTTTCCTCCGGTTTGGGGCGAGAGAGTGGAGATGGAGAGAGCCGGAGGTATTTCGAATGATGTTTTTTGGAGGGTTTAGGACGGGGGGGTTTTTGGGAAAATACGTACGACTAATGGTTTTTGGGAAAAAAGAGGCCCAAAGGGGGGTGAAAGGTTGGGGAAGATCACCCCTATAGACCCTTCTTTTTGGGGCAAATTGATCAATCCTGTCTAAAACATTTAAAAACTAGACAGTAGTTTTAAAAAGCGACACAAAATTTTCATAGTTTTTTATCATAGGGGGATAAATGTGGGCCCTTGCTAGAGGCAAACCCAAGTTTAAGTCTTCTATTAGCTGGCTTGCTTTATGCCAATCTTGACAAATAATGTCATATGAAAAAAAATCCCTCTTTGGGAAACCGGCTCCTTTGTACCATTTTTCAGATAGGCACAGAAGTATGAGACACCGCTAAACAATAATAAATGCGGTATAATCAAGTACCCCAGTATTTAGCCCCATTTGCGCACGATTCTCTGAAATTACCCCTAAAAAATGTGCCCCTTGTGCTGATGGGGATCATAAAGGTCAAATGAAAAAGGGATACAGAGGGGGCGGTTATGGGGGGGAAAGAGATTAGGACAAAAGGTGAAGATTTTTTTGGTACAATAGATTTTTTTCAGTACCTTTGTTATTGTTAAACTTTCCCTTTTTTTAAAGGGAAAAGAAAAACTAGTTTTGGGAATAAACATCAAGGATGAGGAAAAGGGGGAGGGAGAAAGTTGAGCAAAAACATCTGGAGGGGAGGAAGAGGAGGGGGAAAGAGTGGATTAAAAAATCTTGGGGGGGGTGGAAGTAAACATTGGAGGGGGGAAGAGGAGGTGGAAGGAGTGGAGCGTAAACATCTGGAGGAGGAGGAAGAGGAGGTGGAAAGAGTGGAGTATAAACATCTGGAGGAGGAGGTGGAGTGTAAACATCTGGAGGAAGAAGAAGAGGTGAAGGAAGCAGAGCATAAACATCTGGAAGAGTTGGAGGAGGAGGTGGTGTGTAAACATCTGGAGGAGGAAGAAGAGGTGGAGGAGGTAGAGTGTAAACATCTGGAAGAGGGAGGGGTGGAAAATGGGTGTAAAATCTGGGGAGGGTAAAAACTGGAGGAGAAGAAGAGGGGGAGGATTTGAGCTTAAACACTGGAGGGGGAAGAGGGGGGGAAGGGGGTGGGGGAACCATTTTGGAGGGGGGGGGAGGAAGTTGAACATAGACATCTGGAGGAGGAAGAGGAGGGGGTGGAGGAAGTAGAGCATAATAAACATCTGGAAGAGGTGGAGGAAGTGGAGTATAAACATCTGGAGGAGGAAGAGGAGGTGGAAAAAGTAGAGCGTAAACATCTGGAGGAGGAAGAGGAGGTGGAGGAAGTGGAGCATAACCACCATCTGGAGGAGGAGGAGAAGGAGGCCGTGACAGAAGTGGACTGTAAACATCTGAAGGAGGAAGAGAAGGTGGAGGAAGGGGTGAAACTTGAAAGAGGAGGAGATGAAGAATGGTGAAAAAAAAAAGAAGAAACATCTGGAGGAGAAAAAAGATGAAGAGGGGGTGAAACATCTGGAGGAGGCTAAAGCGGAGATGGAGAAGCTAGAGGAATATGAAATGGAGATTTTCATGTATTATGTGTATGTATATTATTAATAGATATTAGGAACATTGTCTGATAACCCCATATTATATTTGATGATAGTTGTATCATTTTTGGTATTAAGAATTTCTAGAATCTGTTTGACCAATATCTGTTATTTTCTCCACCAGGCGGATGTATGACGTGAATTGGCCCAGGGCCCCTAAAAAAGGTATTATAATAGCACCCATATTTTTGTGCAGTTTGGTAAACATTCCCCTTGTGGGTTA